>QGOG01001208.1:0-38181 GCA_003313185.1 Collybia sp. MG36
AGAGTGAGCTTCTCCCCTCGGGCAGCCGGGGTGTGTCTGCCTTCTTCCTCCGGCTCCTCTCCATCCTGTGCCGCCGTTGTTATATCGATATCTCAAGATTGCGCGGGAATATTTGAGGCTGTCCCGGGCTAAGTGTCCATCGCCGAGGTCCTTGGGAATGCTCCAACCACCCCCACGAGGGCTCCACTATTACCAAGGAGCTCGGGTACTGCTCCTTTCACGGCAGCGGCGAGTCGCTCGCGCGACTGAAAGCAGGGAGTTAGAAAGAGAGAGAGAACCCTACATAATGGTGATTTACCTGCACATTTTGCATACTAGATGTTAGGGTGATACAGAACGAAGTTGAACACAACGGAAGTACTAAGTATGTATCTGAAGTCATTTCTTGTTTCCAAGATTGATCACGGATGGTACGGGTCATGCGTTTTGGTCGACTCGTTTCCCTCTGATTACATTTCTTTTGCCTACTCGATTACAACTTGAATTACTGGTATGGCGTAATTGCGAGTCTCGATTTATTACAAGTTATCAAACCACCCAAGTACCCGCTACTCGCCGTGACATGGCGCGTCGCCGACCAAGTGCCTTTGAGGTATCGTTTCCCGAGGAAGCGGGAGACTTTCCAGCGAGCCCAACAGTGGTATCAGCGTCTCCTTCATCTACTGGGAGGAGCTCTACCGGCTCTCGAACTTTGGTAGGATCTACGACCCAGAAGCGGAAAATTGAATCATATGGTCCTGACGCACGGGTAAGCTATATTATCTTCTTCATTAATTCTACATAGGTCATGATCATACAACCATAGCCTCCAAAGCGAAAACAACTACCTCCTGGTGAGACGTTCTCCCGGTTGGGTGACATGATCTAACCATGAGCAGTTGAATTTTATGTGTCCCGCGAGGAGGAGATCCGAGAGTCGGGGGATCTGGTGGTGGCCGGGGAAAATCAGGACGAGGGGTACGATCCCGACGAAGATGGTGATGGTCAAGCCATCAAACCCGCCCGAATTTTGACCGATTTCTCATTCTTCGATGTGAAACATCTGAATGAACTTGTCTCGCTAAGTATCCTTGATGGCGAAGGAGCGGATGACTACCAGATGCATGGTGCGGGGTTCATTCAACCAAATTCTCTCAATGAAGAAGATGACGGACAAGAGGACGGGATTGAGGACGAGCCGATGTATGTTCGACTTGGGACTATATTGAGCATTGTGGTTGATTACACCAAGGAATTCGAGTGAGTGAAAGCTATTTGCTGATCACACTATATACGTGCTAATATGGATGGGTTGATAGACCATTCTGCGTGGAAACGCAGCATGCATGGTATATTCTGCGCATGCCCTCAGTATCATATCAGCCCATGTTCCAGCACTATTATTGCCCACGTCGGATCGCACAGCTTATAATTTCATCGGCTATTGCTCGACCTCAGCAAAGTTTTTCGTCTTTCATCAGGGTGTTTACAACAAAGGTGGATATATTTGGTCGAACCTATCAGGATAGAGATCCATGGGATTCTGTTTGTAACACACGGATATTCTGCAAAGCCCAGCTAATAATTCTTCGAACGCAGTTACTAGAACTTCAGGAAGCATTGTCCGAATGTGTAGAATCTCGGAGGATTAAGGAAATTCCGATTGTTCAGCATTTACTGAAGGCTGCTCCTCCGCCCTCAGAAAATTTGCGGAAGAGGCTGCTCGCTGCTCCAAGGGCGCGACGTTTTCCATCACTTCTCGCTCTGGTTGGGAATCCCGATCTTGCTGTGTTGAAGCCCGAGAATCAAAATCCCACTCATGTGACACCCCGAATTGCTGCCCTAGCTGAGGGCCTTATCCGCGAGAACCTCATTGTGGTTGGGCCGCCCCCGCCCCCCAAGAACAAGGATATTTTGGAAACACAGAGGCAAAAGACTCACGCCCGTGTTTGTGAATTGCTTCGACGGACACACCACTTTAAGGAGATCGACTACCGTCGCGAGGATCGCCTGTCGTATACCTCAAGATTTCTCAGGGCCGTTACCATAGGCGGAGAAATTTATAGGGTGATCCACCCCCTTTGATTATTCATCACTTGCTGAAGGTGGAACAATAGCCAGGTGATATTGTGGTTATGCCTATCGGGGAAGCTGATGGTAAAGAACCTCCTTCGTTACCAGAAGGCCCTGGTCATGTTCCACCCACCGCCACAATCCAAAAATATTTTTGGTGAGTTCCATCTCATCGATTTTATACTCAGGGTCTGACTGATATGACGCAGGTTCGCAAAGATAATATTCATTCGACACGATGAACAAACAGCGCATATACAATGGTTGGAGCACGGGTCGCAAATCTTGCTCCAAGAACTCGCGCATCCGCAGGAGTTATTTCTACACGAGCATTGCGGGCAGGTACCTCTCCAGGCGATTGTTGGAAAGGTATCTGTCCACTATCGACCAAACGGAAACCAGGACGCTGTCCCATATGATGAATTCTTTTATAAGTATTTACCTAACGCTTTGTGTCCACGAACGAATTTTCAAACTGACATAGATTCATTTATAACAAATTTTTGTGCGCGTTTACGTCCATCGATCCCGCCCGGAATTCCATCCGCGGAGATCCACCAAATAATTGCCCAGTCTGTCCTTTCATCATTAAGCGCGACGAGGAATCGTTCGGTCAAGAGCTCAAGGACGAAGGTGGACTGACAGATGGTGTTGAATATCGCGGCCAAAAATACCACTGCAATGATTTTGTCCTTTTCCGCTCATCCAAAGGGCCTGCGCATATTGGGTATGTGATCGATATCTCATTCCCAAAACGGGAGTCAGCGCATACCCCAGTTACTTTATTGCTCCGGAGAGTTGGGCGAATTACCGATATCACAAAGATTTTGCCGATGAACACCGTCAAAGATGAGGTAGGATATCTGACTCTACTCTGTCTCTGAAGTATTTCATTTCCTCTCAATCAGCGACATGTCTTCCTGACGGAGGAGCGGGTTACCGTGGTTCTCGATGATCTTATCCGTGTCTGCTTTGTATTTCCGAGTGGATATATCACCGACTTGCCAGCATGGATTTCCCTCTCACCTGACAACTTCTATATTCGGTATACATTCCCGACGGTTGAACCCACTCGATGGAGCGAGAAACGCCCCATAGATGGATCCAACCTTGCGATATGTGCCCACTGTTGCCAAGAAAGATTGGACTTGTGGCGAAAAACACGAGACTTTATTGCCTATCACGAAGATCACAGCTTGAGGACTCTGGATCTCTTCGGGGGAGTTGGGGCCTTCAGTCATGGACTAGCAGAAGGGAGCAAGTGCATACGTGTCACTCATGCGATAGAAGTATCGCCAAGCGCCGCACGTACCTTCAAGTGCGCACCAAAATCTCACCAGATGTACGGCACCTCATAACTTTTTCACAGGAAAAACTCTCCGGATACAATTGTCTTCAACCAATGCGCAAATATTGTCCTTCGCCATGCTATTAAAACTCACGAAAATCTTCACACTGAGACACCCAAACAGCTCTTCGATCTCAAAACCCCCATTCCTGCACCGCCAATGCCCGGCGAAATCGATTTGGTGGTTTCAGGCCTTCCATGGTATTCTCATTACTTGAGGGTTGTGCGTGAACTGAGTCTGCTGTAGCCAGTCACATTCCGCTCTCAACATGTACAAAATGGCCGACGATGTCAAGAGTAATCTATTACTAACAACACTATCGTATCTAGATTATTTGAAGCGCCCTAAGTACTTTTACGCAGAGAATGTTCCGGGTTTTCTCAACTATAGCCTCAATGCCACCCAGGCCGGGCCTTACCGGCTTGAAGGAGGTATTCCAAAGGGCGGGCTCAAATTGCTTGTTCGCTCATTATTGGATATGGGGTAGTCGCTCATACAATCCTACTGCGGAGTTATACTAATATTACTCAGGTATCAAGTTAGGTTTGGGCTCTTGCAGGCAGGTCACTACGGCACCCCACAAGGTCGCGTTCGATTCTTTATCGTCGGAGCACAGGAGGGTTGTACCTTGCCCGAGCTTCCTCAGCCCACCCATGATTTTCCTCCCGTACATGGACTACATATCAAAATGCCTCAAGGAGAGTCCATCCACCCGATAAGAACAACGAATGGTGTTGCCCCCCACCCATTTGTTACTATCGACGATGCAATTGGTGACCTGCCTCGATTCGATTGGTAGATGGTCGATTTGTTGAATGTTCGACCATAATATTGATTTTCCGCACATATCAGGAAAAACCCAAACCTACAACGTGAATCTGAAGCAAAGCAGCGAGAGAGGCTCCAAAGAGAGCTCAGGATACCCGCCCTTGCGTGTAAGAGATCTGAACCTCACTGTGGTTACCAGGGCAATGTTCCCTACCATTGCGAACCCAAAACCTCATACCAAGTGGAGGCAAGAAAACGACCAACTCGAGACCTACAGCATTTTACCAAATGCCTCCTACCCAAAAAGGTTGACCGGTAAGAATACACATATCATAGCCTTTGCAGCTGCAAATCATCCAGAAGAGTGGTTTCTATCCCTTTGGAAGCGCTCGCAGATTACCGATGTCAGTCTATTCTATTCTATTCTGCATCGTTTATCACACATCTCATATCCTGGTGGCAGCCCTCCGCGTGGACCAGTATGAATGGCAATTTGCCAACCCATCTTCATCGGTTGCTCGAGCCAACTACCGGTCTGGCATGTGGTCTGACCAATTCCAAGAGTCATGTTCACAATTGACGCCCTAGGACTATATGGGCGGCTTGACCAAAATGGGTATTTCCCCACTACTGTCACCAATGTCGATCCGACTGCAAAACAAAGCAAAGTGCTAAACCCGTATGTGCGTGATGGCAGGTCTCACTTGTGTCTGATTGGCTGATGCTGATTGGCCTCGTGTCAGTGCAAACGCATGGTTACCGTCCGAGAGTTGGCTCGATCTCAGGGTTTCCCAGATTGTTTTGTGTTTGAGTCAATTGGCGGTAGTGTTATCACGGTAAGCCGCTGATGAACTAGGAAACCAATGGGTTGGTCCATCTTACACCACTTTTGTTTAGATGCACAGGCAAATTGGTAACGCAGTGCCATGGCCTGTAGCCAAGGCGTTGGGGCGGGAATTGCGCGCCGAGATCTTCAAAACATGGTTGGACCGCAGGGAGGACTCGGACGACAGTGAGGGTGATGTTATGGAAATTGATTAGTTATCATACCACAGTATGCTGGGGTTCCTGGAATTGATTGCACGATTACAAGAATGTATGTACTCGCAATGTATAATTTCTACTGCTGGGTTCAAGTTATTTGGACCTGGGAGGTCAGGACGGGGCTAATGGGGAATTCTGTCAATTCCTCATCCTGAAATCAGTCGCATTGAGCTTACCGTCATCTTCGGAAATCTCGTACCCGACCCACACGACTTCTGAACAGGAATTACACGCAACCAGATGCTGGTCTTTCTCCATATCCTCATTCTGAATCCTATAAAACCCACCGCAGCGGCACGCGTAACGCCACGCACCCAGGCTCTCATCTCCCTTTCCATCACCATCGGCTTCCCCTTCAAACTCTTCTAGGGAAATCACTTGTGCGGGTCGCGGCCCTGCGGTAAACGCGCGTCCACTCACCACCCCATCATATTGTGACCGTAGACCTGGGTCCGAGAGAGTGCGATATGCTTCCTGGATCATGGAAATGCTGTGCGAGGGTTCAGATGATGTGGCGTGAGCCCGGTGTTTATCGGGATGAGACTGTAATAGTTTGTGATGGTAGGCGGCTTTTATCTCTGCGCTGGAGGCATGGTGCGATATTGAAAGGAGTTGGTAGTAATCCACGAACTGTCCTGAGGGATCCAGTTTGGCCTCTAAGAATGCCCCAGCAAAACGGACTCGGAACTGGTTATTCCCGCTACCTTTAGGTAGTGGGTCTTGCTGTACCAGCAAGCAAAATCGAAATGGCTCGTAGATTTCACTCACGTGATCGATTTCACCACGCCACTGTTTCATGCCCGCATCCGTCCCCTTATGACAGTGTTTTAGCCTCAGACTCTTACGCTCACCATTGAAAGCAATGTGCGGCTGAGACAGCATGTCATTCAGCAGGTTCTGTGAGTCATTGTTGATGTCATACGCTGGGCTCCACTACAGGGCCATGGACATCCCGCCCACAAAAGTGCGCACTGTGAAATGAATCTGGTGATCCGACCTCGACATGTGACGAGGCCCCCTTGTAGTGTAGTAAGTTAGTAGTATAAGCCCCCAACTGTTGGCGATGGCGAACGACTCACATCACCACCTCATAGGCTATAGCGCGGGCGGCACAGTGTGCTCTACCTGAGGCCATACTGCGTACTTGTGCCACGGGTGTTGCGGTTTTTACAGGTATATTCATCTACTTGATCATTAGTAAGTCCGCCCTTATTTTTAAGGATTTGAAGCTCAATATCAATCAAACAGCATCAGTAGATATTCAAGTTCATACTCGAAGCCTCACGCTCAAGATAATAAAGATCAGTGGACCAACGATAACCATACACCAAATACAACAAACGACAAACGAAGGACGACAATCAAGAGATGAAGGATGAGCAATGGAAACGAAGGACAACATGCAACCAATGAGGAACGGCGTAGCAGAGGCGACAAACAATGGGTGGGACAACAAACGACCGACGACCAATGAAGGACGGATGAGGAACCTGCACAAACGAGTGCACAAAGGTGCACATGTAATTCGCCCTGCTGCGCTCTTTCATACTGATTCATGCTGATTCACTTGTCGCCTCCCACTTGCCTGCCAGTGACCGCGCTTGCCTGCGAAGCCCGATCACCCGCCACCTCTCACCCACTCAACCGCGCTCACCTATGCACCCCTCTTGCAACAGGTGCCTCACCCACTCACTTGCCCACCCACCCATCACCAGCTCTTTCTCTCTTTGCGAGAGGAGTTAGCCACAGCCGTGCATCTAATCGTTCACCCTCCCCATGTCTCCGCCACCACTAGCCCCCTCTCTCATTTTTAAGAGCGGAAAACGAGAGCGGAGGTGGCCGCCCTCGTCTGCAGGTCAGAGGATCGAAAATGAGGTCGTGTAGTGCTAATTCATGCGCTACGTCAGTGCAACGCCGTGAGTGCCCGCCCCCACCTCCTGCCATGCCGCCTACCCTCGCAGGACATTGTCGCCGCGCCAATTGGCATGCGCGGCATGTCTGCGAGGTTTCCACGGAGCATGGAGGGGTTGGTATCCCGCAGTGTTGATGGCACCAAACGGGATCAGGGTCCACCATTCGCATGTTGGGGTTCGGTATGTACCGCTACCCCTACCTGGAGCGGGTGCGGTGCACAGTTTTCGTACCCTCACAACAGAACCAACCGTCCATACAGAAAATCAACAGTAACGATGAACTACAACAAATCTACTGTTGCCGGCGACACCAACGGAATCGAAAGACAATCCACCACCCGGGCCACTTGAAAAAATGAACGATAACCTGTACCAGTCTATCACCAAACAGCTGCATGCTTTCATTGTGCAACACCGCATCCACCCGAGCCACTGCGTCCCACATATAGCATATTGGAGGACAAATCAATTATACGACGTTACTTTACCATATTGCGCGAACCCACCATAAGCTATCGTGCGTTCAGAACACAATAATTTATTTATTGCACTAAATTTATTGCACTAAATTTCAACTATTCAAATTTTGACGCTAACACACGCAACCAATGCATAAGGTAGCGGGCCATGCGGGGCTACCGCGCTATTCTGTTACAAACTGTGCACTCGCGAGTCATGATGATCATAAATCGCTTGTGTGATCCCACCTGATCACGTGAGCTCCACAATCTCTGGGCGATTCCCGCCAACCACGACTCGGACCATCTCCAGAATTTGGACGTTCCCTGGTATCATGGCTCTAGAAGGAGTTAGCGGGAATACACTAGAGAATTAACGTGCTTTTAGTTGACCCGTACGGTATGGCAAGGGCCTATCGTACGGCCATAAGCCCGGGGCCCACGACAAGGGAGCACGAGGAAAGCGACGACTCGGTGAGTCGTAACTTCCCGCCCCCGGGATGGAGGAGCGACGCACCTATGTTGGACTGACTCAGTCAAGAACACTATGGGCCATGTAATTTCCACCAAAAAGTCTTCTTCGAACGCGTTCCGTGTGAGGGTATTGATGCAATATGCTTCGGCTCAGCGCACTGAGGAAGCCTGCTGCTCGAGCCATTGAGAATAAACCCGAGGATTTTGAGAAGAAGAGTAATGTATTGATGGAACGACCCACCAAATTGGAGTACCCAAAACAAACTCCCTGGGGAGCCGCAAAATCATTGTGAATACCCGTAGGTACAAATCTAGGGAAAGACGCATCCGTGATAAATCCCCTGATTATGTCCAGGGGGAGATATCCCTTGGTATTGTTACAGCGAATGGGCAAGAAGTTGTGTATGTTGCCGTGAAGATCCTCGGAGACCGGCCAAGATATTCACCCCTGTCGCCCAGCGTAGTAGCAAGATACAGCCCAGAAGCCAGTAAGAACCAGAGAAAATCGCCCAGCCAAGAAAGAGACGCATGAGAAATATTAGCCAACCAGCCGGAAGCCCAAGCCCAAGGGACGATACAGTAATTGAGTTTTTAAGCCAGAAGCACCAGTGGACCCACAGAGCTAAGAATTTGACGATCCAGAAGCCCACAGCCGTCACCCAGCATGTCCAGGACGCATATGTTGCCAAGCTAGCATAGATATCGCTGTGCTCAAGAGGGGTGTGTGAGTAAGGTTAGGCCAATCTGGTAGGCGTTGAATATTCCCGGACTGGCAGGCAGAAGAGATTGTAGGCCAGGCTAGATGTGGAATCCTCCTAGATTGGCATCGGCCATTGTACAAGAGTTTCGAAGGAAACCAGCATGGTCCAAAGTATGCGTTCATGAGAGGCCGAGGTTTACCATAGCATCTTGAGAGTGGCCATTGATAGCCTGTTTGTGAGGTAGCATATTTGTGCAGGTGGCACGTTACACCTGCGGCTTACAATACAAGTCCAGTGGCGCTGAGAGTATAAAAGCACATTGGTCAAAGGAGACGGGGAGGGTAAATACTAACCCCCAGGATCCACTGAATTTATAGAAAATTGAATCGTGTGGCGGTACACACTCGAACGATATGAACAAGCCCCCGATGTTTATGGATTGGAACTTCTCTGGTCACCGGCAGTTCTGACAGGTTTGGAGTTTCCAGAAAGGGAAAAAAATGCCGGGGTCATAGCACGCCCAAAATAGCAAGTGTTGGCGATGGGTGAGGTTGATCGGGCGTAGTTCCTCTTCTCGCTTGCTTCAGACTCTGGATGTCGCCCACAGGCCGATAATAGACGAATCATTTACTGTCAGCCGGGATCTAAAACCGCGCTTTTCACACAAGAATCATAAGTGTTTGTCCGCGAAACCCATACCCGTTATCTATCAGAGTAAGCGTAAAACAAAGAAACTTACGCGGCTAGACCGGGGAGTCGAAGGATGACCCGCATTGCAGCGTCACCAAAGCCAATAGGTAGCTTAGTATGTAGTGTGGCGTGTGGAGGAATCAGGCGTGGGTCACACGTGCATGGACCCACAAACATATGAGCTGTAGAATAGCAAATGAGCTGCCTTCGCACCCCGGTGGCTATGCCAATGATAACCGTGCACGGCGCCTAACACCTAGGGATTGTGAGCGTTTAGCCACTTGCCGCTCACTTATGCACAAGCGCTGGCGGGGACCAATTTGGCTGGGATCTCCCAAGACAATGGGTACCAGACACCCGAGAGACATAAGTGTCATAGAAGGGCCACAGGCGAGTCATTCGGCACTGGTGAGCTTGAAGGCTGAGGAAACAATGGCGCCCAAGGGCACATTCTCCTGCGCCACAGAGACATGCTGCATGCAAGTCGGGACAACAACCCAGCCATCGCAGATCGTCGTGGCGAAGCGACAATTGCGCGACAATCTTGCAGTTGAATGAGCATCCGGGGTTTCCGGGTTTCTGTTGCGTCTACCAACAGTCGGATATATATCGTGACTCCACCCGTTCCACCATGATGATGGTTTGCCAGTGAGTTACTATGTTCATATGCTCCCCAAGAAAGCCGAAGGCTCTGAGGCGAAAATAGCGTTTCAGTGCTCGAAAATAGGACTGGTGTATGTTACTTGGTAGTCTAACTATATAGCTAACAAAACCATCAAAATGTGGAATAGCTGACAACGTCGGCGCTTACTGGTATGAGATAGCTTCAACTTCCAAGCATCAGTGTCATCGCCGTGTGAGGCTGTCCAGAGCGCTAGTGATGTCTGAGACTATCTGGTTCCTCACGCAACTATACGAGAGTTGGCACGACAAAAATCGCGAGAGAAAGTAAGGTCGTGCCGCGGTGGATCAACACCCAGAGTAATCTGTCGTGTTTTGACTTTGGCAATTGGCAGTGGTGATGCTATAGCAACACAAATAACGTTAGCACGAATGATTAGATGGATACTTATGTGCGCTTCAAGGAGACTTGTCGTTCCGAGTGACAGGATGCATTGAAAACGGTAGTGACATATAAATCCGAGTCCAACTGTTAGCCACCCTGAGGATGATCATTGACCTCTACTGGGAGCCAAACAAATTCGTTGGTGGCAAGCCTCAGTCTTTTCTTGTCCTCGTCCACCCACCCTCTTTTTAACACTGCTTTCAACTTTCGATACATCTTTCCGCAGGCGTTTGTATGGAGACCCCAGCACTGGTTCTTGTCCCACCAACACCTTTTAAATCTGCTTCTAGCACTACCCCATCACCGTCGTCAAGTACCTCGACGGCACCAACTTCTTCTATTTCCCAGTCAAGATTCTCGAATATCGAGCAGGAGCGTACATCTTCGGAAACCACAATTTTTTCAATATATTCCATGTACGGTGATGAGCAGTCAAACCGAGGGAGCTGGTCAGCCTCTCCAGTCAGTCCAGATCGAAGGTCAAAGGACGTAAATGGCCCTCCCACCGTAAACCTGACGCTTCCTGACAACTACCACAATTCATTCTTTAAATCTAATGGATTTCCAACGACCGAAATTGCGTTTTATGACCCAGATGTGCCTAAATCACCTCCCCAAACGCGCACGATCGATCTGACCAAGGCAGCACTAGCGGCTACTGGCGCTCCTCCTGTTAATGGAACCTCCCGGAGTTCATATATCAATACACGGCCTTCTTCAACTCATTCCCCCTCACCATCATTGCGCGGAACCCAAGATTTAACAGACGATCATCGAGCCTCCAACAGCCATAGTTACCGGATGGGCAACCTAGCTACGTCCCCCTCTGCGCCTGGTCCATCGAAACCACGACCACCATCTGCAAGTCCTTCGCGGAATTCGCAAAGGTCCTCCCGAAATGTGTTGCATCGTCGGTCTGACCCCCCAACAGGGGAGCTGCCCCCGTTGCCACCGCCAACCCAGAGTACGCCATACTCAACCCCTCCACGCCCGACCCCCCCAACAACACCACATGCCGCGGGCAGCATATCCCTCCCCCTGAAACACGCTCTTAGCATCAGCTCCCCATCAAGTAAGGCGTCCCTTGTTCCCTCCGAAGGCGAAGATATGGATGCGTTTCATGTCCGAAATACATATGCTCAATTGGAGGTGTCAGGCGTGAAAGGTGATGGCTATGAGGAAGGCGTTGAGCGGACAAGGGCACGCGTCGGGCCAAGTCGAACAAGCCAACAGAAAGCGGAAGCAGCCGTGGGTGATGGTAGCGAAAAAACCCGCGAGCTGGATTCAAGGGAAATCCAGACGTTGGCAAGCTTGGACCGGTGCGTATTCCAGACCAGACCCCCACGTGCTTTTCATATATTTCCGTCATAGATATGGATTCTTCACAGTCCCTTCACACGACCGGCTAGTCCTCCTCACGTCCACCCCGCTGCTCAAACGATTATCTCAAAGTTCAGCCGCGTCAATCGCAACACCATCCAGCATAATATCCCTCGAGGCATTGCCCCCTATAACACGTCCGCCCAAAGAGGCTTCCCGAATCGCTAAATGGACCCGGATGGTCCAACCCCTGTCCCGAGACCAAGGTGGGAATGTGGAAATGTGGGGCATTACGCCTTCCAAGGAATCTAAACTACGCTTGCGTACGTACAAGGGTATTCCAGATCGCTGGCGGGGGGCCGCTTGGGAGCTTTTATTATCTCGGTTCTCAAAATTGGGCACACGAGAGATGGCAGCTCTGGGTAGCGAATATCGCGAATCATTGGATAAACCCTCGACGTACGATATCCAGATTGACTTGGATGTTCCCCGCACAATTGGTGGTCACATCATGTTTCGGACGAGATATGGTGCTGGGTATGTTGGCCTGCCTCCACTCGTTACCTCAACGCTGACTAGGCCTGGGGTACTATAGACAACGCTCTCTTTTCCACGTCCTCCACTGCTTTTCCCTCCGGTGCGACACATGCGGATATGTCCAAGGAATGGGTCCCATTGCTGCAACCCTCCTGTGCTACTTTGAACCTGAGCGCGTTTATGCCTCATTGGTTCGACTACACGATGCGTACTCCATGCATACTGTTTTCAATCCGGGATTTCCGGGTCTCCTCGAGGCAATCTACATCCAGGAGCGCATCACGGAGCAAATGATGCCGACTGTATATGCCGCCTTTAAAAAACACACGATATCCACCACGTCGTACGCGACTAAGTGGTACATCACACTGTTTGCTAATTCTGTGCCGTTCCAGACTCAATTGAGGCTGTGGGACGTATTTTTGTTGGAGGGATACGACGTGTTTATTGCCGTCGCCGTCGCCATTGTATGGGTCTATCGCGGTACGCTTTCTTTCTGCCATGTTGTCATCCACCCGCTGAATATATTTGCGGCAGATAATATAACATCTGCATCAGCCAATTTCGAAACCATTCTATCTCTCCTTTCCTCATTTTTTGTCCCCGAAGATGAAGATATTCTTCTCGCATGGATAGAGAAGACGCTTGGAGACAAGAAGCTCAGAGACAACATAACTAAATGGCGCGAAGACTGGAGAGTTCTTGTCGCATCAGGGAAAGATGGCGCAGCATTGCTATAACCCCCCTTATCATTATTCGTAACGTTTACTTAATTCCACCCGCGCTGTCATTGCTTCCGCCTTGCTTTCATCTTCTGACTGCCCGCCGTCTTGGTTTATCCACCTACTTTACATCTTATCCCTAACCATGCCCCTCACGTTCCTGCGTCACCTACACATGTTCCTCACACTCCCTCCTCACCTGGGTCACGAGCACCCACCTTGTCTCGTCGCCTTGCATCTGATATATATTTGGACATACTCATAAAGCATGCATGTGTACATTGCGCAATGAATTCATCATTCCTTTGTTCGCCGCACCGCGTGTCAGCCCTGTTTCAAGTGGCTTTGCAAGTTACAGGTATTCATTCAATTTTGGTTTGTACAGACGCGGCCCAATTCTATAGAGAAGGTACGAAGAGCAGCTGAAATATCAATAATTCTGGTATATATATACTTTGTTTCTTTATTTCTTGATCAAAGCGGGAGGGGTGAGGCCAGCAGAGAGACCCTTGTCACCTGCAAAAGTAGCACCAGTTCCAGCGAGCTCCTCTCTGAAATGGGGGGACAGGTCAGAATTGTGGAGGCGGTAAATCCAAAATGACTAACTCAATGCGAAGCAGGGTATTGTACTTGGCAACACGCTCGCTTCTGGCAGGCGCGCCCGTCTTGATCTGACCAACACCGAGCGCAACAGCGAGATCGGCGATGATGGTATTTTCGGTTTCCCCACTACGGTGCGAGATCATGACACCCCAACCGTCAGACTGGGCAAGTTGGGCGCTGACGGGCAGAAGTGATAAGTGGTGTTGCTGACCGGTCAGGTGGCTTATACGTACGCTTGGATAGATTCAGAGATTGTGCCGATTTGGTTGACCTGTGCGAAAATGGGTAAAGAGCTGATGGTGGCATGAACTCGAGTATAGTCACCTTCAAGAGCAATCCGTTGCAGGCTTTCTTCTCAATAGCAGTCTTGATTCTTCGAGGGTTGGTGACCGTGAGGTCATCGCCAACGATTTGAATACCACTTTGCTTGGTGAAGTGAGTCCAGGCCTCCCAATCATCTTGGTCGAAGGGATCCTCAATAGAAACAATGGGGTACTGCTTGACATAACTCAGATAAAGGTCCGCGAGCTCAACACCAGTGATCCATTTGGTAGGATCCGAGTTGGGATTTTTGAAGTCCAAGTCGTACTTGCCCTCCTTGTAGAATTCCGAGGAGGCGACGTCAAGGGCAATTTTGATTTTCCCTTCGTATCCAGCCTTCTTGATGGCCTCGGAGAGGAGCTCAAGGGACTCATCGGCGCCCGATACATTGGGGGCAAATCCACCTTCGTCACCGACGTTGACAGCTGCCAGTGATGAGTTATTAATTATGAAACATTGAGCATCCTGGCAACTGACCATCAATGCCGTACTTGGCGCTAATAACTTTTTTGAGAGTGTGGTAAGTCTCGGTACCAATTTTCATA
This sequence comes from Collybia sp. MG36, assembly GCA_003313185.1. NCBI lineage: Eukaryota > Fungi > Basidiomycota > Agaricomycetes > Agaricales > Clitocybaceae > Collybia > Collybia sp. MG36. The sequence goes on from QGOG01001208.1 coordinate 14,564, forward strand.
GCTTCAGTGAAAGATGTCGCCCCGGTCGGAAGAAGCATAAACTCCTGGAATGCCAGCTTGTTTCCAGCATGGGATCCGCCGTTGATCACATTGAACGCGGGGCATGGCAAAACAAAGGGGGGCTTGACGCCAGCAAGGTCAGCAAGGTGCTGGTATAAGGGGACACCCTTCTCGGCAGCAGCAGCCTCGGAAACAGCAATAGAAACGCCGAGGATGGCGTTGGCTCCGAGCTTCCCTTTGTTGGGAGTACCGTCCAGCTTGATAAGGAAGTCGTCGATATCTTTTTGAGCAGTTACTTTGAGGCCTGCTTTGATCAACTCGGGTGCAATAATGTCGTTGACGTTCGCGACGGCCTTGCTAACACCTATCCATAGGTTCCGGCGTTAGCTTGAAAAAGGGGGGTTGGAGATACGGCGCGTGCCTTTCCCAACATATGCGTTCTTATCACCGTCGCGGAGCTCGACGGCTTCATGGATCCCGGTGGATGCACCAGATGGAACAGCGGCGCGGAAGCGGCCTGAAAGTTGAAAAGCTGTTAGATCGATTGGGATCATGGATCACTGCCGAATTACCTTTCTCGGTGTGAACATCGACCTCGACAGTAGGGTTACCCCGAGAGTCGAAGATCTAGGGGTCATGAACTCCTTCTTGCTCAAAGGAATCACAAAAAGAACACGATACCTGACGGGCATGGATTTTTGTGATAGACATGATGTGGTAGTGGTGGTGGTTCTGCAGGAAATGGGGTTGGAGGTAGATAATCGATCGCAGTCTTAGGGTAATGATCACAAATTCCCACGGGATGATGGAGGAACGGTGGTAATTAGCATCCAAGGCGCTCCGACTGTTTCCGTCCAGCCTAAGATACTACATCCATGGGAATTCATCAGTATGCTATCCGATTCGCGAGGGCCGCTCAGACAATCTGGATTCTCATATTTTTTCCAGAGCCAATCGAAATGCTACAAGAACATGGACATGTGCCTGTTGACGCGTAATGGTTAACTTGAACTCCAGCGACATGATATGGCGGGAATGTGATCGTACTCTCTTGTATTTACCCTCGCCTACATTGCTTTGGTCCGTTTCCGGCCTTCACCGCGCTTACCCATCGGTAGCGATTTGAGTAGCGCAGCCTTGCTGCGGTTCTTATTCTTCACGTTCGCGTTCGAGTAGAAATTTTCCGCTTGCCGCTGAGCAACACATTAGGAGGTCGTTAACTGGGATGTGGGTTTGTATACCTTATTGGTTTTCATTCGCATTGGTTTCTTTTTTGTGGAGGGGGCATCGCTGGCGCTCTCTTCTATATCGTCTAGCATGGTCAGCAAGATACGGCCCATGTGGAGGGTGACAGACCATTGTCGCCAGCACTGATATTGTTATCATCTCCATTGACATTGGGGGTCGGTTCAGTTATTCCTTCAAAGACATCATCCCAAGTCAATTCTTCCTCCTCTTGTGCATCTCCAGCTCCACCTTCATCTCCATCTCCATCCTCCCCATCCAAGGCCTCAGCATCACCTTCGCCTGCCATTTCTTCAACATCTTCAATTTCTAGAGGCTGAATATCCTCAGCCACAAAACTGTTCTTCTGCATGATAGAACCCAGATTTTGTGTTACCCCGCGCACTTCACCGCCTTCGCGGTCCATAGCCTTGCCTTTGCCTTTCACATCAGCGCCCCCCTTGTTTTTGATCTTTGAGATTTTTGCTTCGGCTTTATTGAGCTCTTCCGTTCGCTCGGGCGGTGGTACAAAGAAAGGTATCCGCCCCCTGACCCAATCGCTCAGCACAATTTTTGCCACCGAGTCCAAGTCCGGTTCCCCGTGTTTTAATAGGCGCCCCTTCATACGAGCGAGTTTATCCAAGAATTCCTCAGGTTTCCAACTCTGTGACGGGTCATCTTGGTTGGGGAGTGGGACACCATATGTGCGGGAAAGATATATAGGTTTAACCCGTTCCATCAACGCAGGAATGTGATCGGAAGGTGTTGGAAGGGCTTCAACTCGGACGACACCCTTGAGTACGGTGGATGTTTGGGAATCATGAGCAGAGGTTGGAACAATCCCAGGGCAATCAATAAGATATATCCTTCTAGTAAGTGTGATGTATTGCCAAACCTACCTTTGGGATCAATGGTGCTCTGAACTTGAATGGATGGAACGCACTTTGGTCTCGCCGGGGACAGGCGCGACGCGGCAGACCTTGCCACTTTTAAGAGTGTTAATAACACTACTTTTACCTACATTGGGGTATCCAATGAAGCCAACAGATATTTGCTTTTTATCGGAATGTAGCTGGGCGAATTGACGAAGTAATTGGATTAGGGAGCCCTTGCCGAAGGAATGGTTAGGAGAGGCGTGGAACGCGATTGTGGGATAGCGCGGAGTAAGATGTTTGATATATCTGGCCTTGGTTTGCAGGATAAATCGAAAAAGGATGGTAAGATGAATGAACGACCCACTGTGACCCAATTGGGCACCAGATCGCACTTGTTGATAATGAGCACGACCTGCTTATGTGCCTTTTCTTTCTTGACATATTCGAGAACAGATTCACACATCGTACCCAATGGATCGCGGGCATCCAGAATATGAAGGATTACATCCGAAGAGTCGATGACCTTGTACAGTTCGCCGTATATCCTCCGCGAGGTACCTTTGGCATATATCGGCTCGTTGTAATCCGCGTGAGTCTGAGCATCCACCAACGAGGACGCCAGTGGTTCTATCTCTCATAAGTATATACGTGACAATTATTGGGGTTGGCTCACCTATGATACCTAAGCCCGATTCGTGTGCTGCCTCTGCCGCCTCCTCTGCTGCCGCTGCGCCGAGTTTGCTGAGCTCCTCGAAAGTTCCGGCTTCGATCCTCGCTTTCTTGCGTTGCGCTTTGGGACCAAAAGTCTCGGAAAATGGTTCGGTCTCGACTATATGGGAACGCTATGATAAGAGAATTATTTTGGGGCTCGGAGTGCGACCAGACAGCCATACCTTTCGAGCATTCGGGTTTGCGGCATCGTCTAGAAGCACCATCGGAAGCTTGTTCCGGCGCAAGAGGACAGAGTAGGGATCATTTTTCCTCTCTGAAAGACTGGTGCGGAAATGATCCAACGCGGTTTGAGAGATGACTCTGGTATTTCCTACGATAATAATTCAACTCTTCGCGATTTGAATCGATTGCGCAAGTCATACCAAACCACCGCTTGTCTGGTTGTACTCGCCCCGGTTTAGTCTCGTCCTCGCCCTTTTGAAAAGCGGCCGCCTGGATGATTTTCCCGTCTTTATCTCGTACGGGTTTGCCTCCGTTGAGCATCTTCAGTCGGGCGACTTGTTTCGCATTGCGGTAGAAATTTTCTCCCTTGACCTTTGCAAGGGAGACCTTGGAGGACGAGGAAGACCGTGTCTTGGAGGACGAGCTAGACTTTTTGATTGGTGCCATCCTTGCGATCGGTGGCTCAACCCGAATCGCGAAGTCTCTGAACAAATTTTCTGATCTGATATTCTTCTCACGATGGTAGGACTGCAGTCTCCCTCATTCTGAAGTCGCCCGCCATGCAGACAGATTCCATATGTCAAGATTGATTGTAGAATATACATGTGTACGAAAAAAAAAATGTGCCAGTAAAAATCGACATGCCGGTCCCTATTGAATTAGTCGAACCGACACTTCCTAGACTGGAGGACCACTCTTGAAAGATCAGGACTCCAGAGAGTCACTGGCACTGTCATCGACGGTGTAAGGTCTACATCGCGCAGCGTGGCATTTCTTCCGTGAGGAGATTTGGACGATATTCGAGGGTTTATATAGCCATCAAGGTTCCCACGACCACGTGCCAGTGTGCTCCAGCTGGGCAAATTCAATTTTGGAAACTGTCTCTCGAGTCTCGCCAAACTTGTCACCCCTCAAATTATGCTGCGGGCGTGTTTAGCACAGGGTATGTCTTGAGGTTGAACTGAGAAAATTCAGATTATAACATATACCGAATAGCATCGCGCTCCGCTCCCCGTTCTTCCTCGTTTCATACCTCAGCCCGGATTCAAGCCGAAACCTCTCGCAAACATGTTGCACGTGCGGTGAAGAAATCTAATAACATAAAGAAGGAGGAGCGATGGCGACGAGAAAATGCTAATCGGCCGAGCGTAGTTCTGGGCACCAGACCCGACGACGATGCCAAGTGGCAGAACTGTGACCTCGCCAAAATATTGGTGGATGAGCAGGAATTGGTTTCCGGTCCCGGACTACACCCCACAGAACAGCCAGTGGGAACCGTGCACCTTCCGAAGCAACTGGGCTTTGGTGTCGGGGAAGCTGAGAAAAAGATGCTGTTCAGCGATCTTCCCATACTGTCTGCTGAGGCATACGCGCGCGACAACGCCCCTCATTATAACCCATCATTCTTGGAGTCAAAACACTCCGAGGGTACACAGCGGGAATTGTTCAAAGCCAACGCGTTTGCCAAAGTTCTCGATCTCCGCAACGCGAGCGCTGGTGGAATTGCGTATGAAAATCGCCGGCGAATTATTCTCGCGTTTTCTGACCCCGCGAACCCGTTTGACTCAGGAAGGTCGGAGGTGCAAGGTCACTGACTTTGCTACACTGTTTATATCTATGCTGAACGGAGGTCTCATCCAGCGGCACTCCTCACATATAAAATTCGAAATCTCTGGACCCACCTCACAAATTTCAAGAGAGACATAGGTAATCGCAGGGGCCTCCGTCATTTGGTGCACCAACGAGCCAAGATTCTCAAATACTTGAAGCGGCTCGATCGGGATCGCTACGAAACAGTTCTGGAACGTTTGGCTTTGGAGCCAGAAAGTGTGGAGGGAGAGTTGGTTGTATAACATCTGCTCCGATTGCTTACCTCGATAATCCATTATTCTTGTGGTACTCTGGCATGTTATCATGCTGGTCACGAAGTATCAAATATCGGCCACATGGGGCTCATAGATTATATACGATAGTGATACAAGAATGGCACCCAAGAGAGGACCTCATTATTTGAGTATTTGGTAAGTGGATTTATGTGATAAGGAGAATCATTCTGCCTATGGTTCAAGTGAAGCACGAACATAAATCCCAGCTGGTAAACGATCATCAATGGGAGGGGCTCCGTATTGTATGTAGTAATCTTTGTTCAGTTCGGGCTTTTCGATTTCATGACTAGGAAGCATAGTCAGTGCGAGTGAGGGATAGGAGAAATATTGACCCACCACTGGGCTAGGTGCTCTTGCATGAGAGTCAAGGTGGTTGGCTCGCGCTCCTCAGGTAAATCACGGCAGTGGACACATAGATATATTTTGGGGACCTTGGGGGTTTGAGGAGCGCTTGTGGGGCGGCGCATACGAACGAAGAGCGCAAGCGATGCCATTTCCCATTCGGGTTCCTCAATCTCCGGTTCTTCCTCCACTTGAGAGCCTTTTGCCTCTGCGGCAGTCATTGTCATGAATTGAGGAGTCTCGCCAGGCGAGTGGGTTTCGGCATGATGCTTGATCTTTAAAAATGATACTGTATCATATGCCAGTTGAAGGGGAAACAAGGAACAAATACCATATCTCGCCATCCGAATACAGGGGTGGTAGAATTCCGGGAATACTTCAAGCAGTCACGACACGCAAAGTATGTGTCAAGGGTATCCATGTGTTGCGCTGTTACAGTCTTGGGATCTTGGCCAGCCGCTCGAATGATGGCAGCTGCGCGCTCGCCGAGAGCTCTATCCAGATAAAGGTGTTTGCTAGACCATTTGGTGCGATGTCGTGAATTGTAAAGGAGCCGGGTGGAATCATCCCTGGTCAAGCCAGTATAGGGGGAAAACCAAAGACTACGATGTGCACGCGTTAAGCAGGTATGTCCCAAAACATCCGGGTAAAATAACGGGTTGACGTCGCCGCATCCGAAGTCGGACTCGTCCGAGCTATCGCTGTAAATGTCACTAAAACCGGCATAGTCGTTCCGGCAACCGCGACATTGAAAAACGGTGGTGGCAAGATTCAATTTAGCCTGAAATTCATTTTCGGACATGTCTGGGATGTCATCATCGTCCTCCCAATCGTCATAGTCCGGGTCATCCATAGGCATGGGAATTTGAACCCTTCGTGATTCGACGGTAGCATTGAGTCGTCGGTGCACGTCACGCTTCCACTCCTCAATCATGATGGGCAACATGGGTACGATGTCGCTGAAGCTGGCTTCACCAACTTCAACCTCGGAGGGTTTCTCTAATATCGCCTTGATGGGCGGGAAGTCGCAGAAGTCAACAGGCTCCGGTAGGAGCTCGGTACATGGCAAACGACCACTCTTGTAAGCCCGAAGGATCTCGATCGCTATGCGTTTGCGTTGAATAACAAGGGTAGCATGCTCGCGACGAAGCCTCTCTGTGCGCATCTTTTGCATGTATTCCACCATTGGCTGTTCGATATTTTTCCAGACTATGAGAATCAGGTCAGGATATCGACAAGATAGATACTGCAACCTACTGCGGTCAGTAAGGCGGGCGGGTTTATTGACGAGTTTGTGTTCTTCCAGGCAGTCGGGATATTGAATATGTTCGATCTCAGAGCCCCACCCCAAGTCTGTCAACTTCGAAATGATACTACCGAGCCATTAGGAGAGGCGTCGCGCCGATCAAGAAGTGGCACGTACGCTACTCGTCTGTCATCCCTCATGTGTTGAAGCTCGATACTTCGGTCTTGCGTTTGTTCCTTGGCCCATATCTCGCACAGGATAGCATGCTGCACGAGCATGAGACAACAGTCAGGGCGGTGTATCCAATACGCACCTTCGATATCGCTTGCAAATATTGACCCCGTTGGGCAACGAAGGCACTCCGTTCTTCCTCTCCTTTGAGAGCGTCATACTGAGCGCGTAACTTTTCGAAATCTTGCTGAAGATATTCTCGCCGGTACCTTTCTGTGGACATGTGAATTTACTGATGATGAAGTATCCTGGATACCTTACTGGCTGGGCGATGCGGGATCAACGACTCCACAATATTAAGGTGGTGAGCGTCGCGCATGCTATACAGAGCGGGCTGTTTCATCATGTATCGCATATCTAATTTGGTGGGCTTACTGTTCCTTCGCGCATTTGGCGCATATTCGAACACGAAGCTTCCACTCGGCATTTCTGACACCAGTTGTAAAACAGAACTACATTCAGGATTAACTGACGGCCCACAATAAACTATGTAAAAATCTTACATGACAGTGTGGGTCGAAGACAAGATTGACCCACTGGGGCTCAGTCATTTCCGGAGGACATGGCGGCAGGCCAGGAATACTCTCCAGTGCAGATCGCCAAACCGTGGTTGATGAACGATGCATCAGCATTTTCCTAAATTCCTTCGTGACGCGCGCAAGCTTCAAAAGATCGTATGGTTTGAGACGACCAAAAATCTATGGTTGGAGGAATGAGACCCGAAAGGCCAACTGATCAGTTTTCTTACCTCAAAAAGAACATCAATAGGAAGATCAAGCAATCCAGCAAGTCTCCCGAGTTTTCCTTTCCCTTTCCTCGATTGCTCTCGCACTGCCAAAGCACCTGAATCTCCCTCATCTCTGGGGCTGCTGGGTGGCTCGATGTCGACATCTGATTCCTCAAATTTCCGCTTTTTCCTGGGCGGGGGCATGGTCTTTTCAGAACCACCTCCGGATCTTGTTTTCATAATGTATAGACAGCCAGTGTGTGTGGCCAAGGGGGTGATGGTGGAGGTTTAAGACAAGGTACGGATGACGGAGCGGATACGGGCCCTTCGCCAACCCTTGAGCTTACCTTGAATAATAACGCGTGCACATGTGACCTAATTGTTTTATCAAAACTAATTCTTCCAAAGGGTACAGACCACATAATTCCTTGTCAATTATCATCCCTAACGCTAGCCGTGTGCGCGATGGTCTCAGTTTCTCAAATTGCAGAATGCCTATCTTCTACACTGAGCCCGAATACCAACATTAGGATCGCAGCAGAACTAAAATTGGCGGAATATCTAGTGTTGCCAGGTCCGCCCATTTTCAAACTCATCGACGATCGCTTACTTTTGTTCAACAGACGCTGGGTTGGCATTGTCCCAACTCGTGCTATCCCAACAAACTGAGATATCTCTCCGCCAGATAAGCTAATCGCGTTTTGGTTACAAGTGTGGTCCATCTCAACTTTGCCTGTGACCAGCACTCGGCGACCATTATTCTTCGCAAGTACGTGACAGAAAGATGGTCCTTGGTTTTTCCTACTTTCAGAGGATCCCCTCCACCAGTCGAGGTGTGTGCGCCTCGCAAATTCGCGCAGTCTTCGAGAATTCTGACTCTTTCGTAGATCAAGTCGCAAATACGGTTGGCTGTATTTCATGGCCTCTCTGACCCCGATCGGAAAATCCGCACTCTCTGCGTAAGGGCTTTATTTAAACTAGCTAATCAGAATATTATCTTACACCTAGATGATGTAGGCACATGTCTTATCTTCGATCGCGCACTGTGACTGGCCGGACGAATATCCTGAGCTACTTAAATCACTCATTGGTCTGTTATCGTCCAATTCTCCAGAATCCGTACATGGAGCAATGCAAGTCTTCACCGAATTCGTCAAGTCTGATTTGACCGAAGATCAAATACTTCCGGTTCTCCGTGAACTGTTACCTGTTCTCCTTGCTATCTTGGGTTCAACTGAGGTACGTTTCCACACCATTTCATGTCCTCAGCCTGGCGACTCATTTGTCACCGTTCAGGCCCACACGGCGCCTACTCGTGCCCGGACGGTGTCGGTTTTCCGCCAATGTATTACCGCCCTGTTTATGGTCAAGGATCAACATCCTCAAGCGGTTAAGGAAGCCATTGCATCTGTGCTTCCTGTCTGGTTAGAGGCATTCAAGGTTCTCCTAAATATAGACCCACAACAGGATGTCGCAATTACGGGGAACTGGGATGGTTTGACTGTACGGACACAAATATTTAAGGTGTGCACCCACATGAAACATTCATCAACCTTGTACCTCAGCTAATCATTATCAGACCCTGGACACAGTTCATACTTCATTTCCTCGAGCTCTGACGCCATACCTCAGGGATTTCTTGGTGTCGTCTCTCGGTCACCTCCAGGCGCTTTACCCGACCTTCAACCACTACTACTTATCTTCAATAGACAGTCCCCCGCGCTCGTCAGAGGACGAATCTATTGAACTGCCTCAGCTTATTTGCCCAATTATTGATTTTGTAGCAGCCGTCACCCGAGGCGGTAAAGCGAGGGAATGGTTCGAGGCAGAGAACCTCACGAACCTAATTTTGGCAGTGTTCAATTTTGTCCAGATGACCAATGAAGATGTACGTCGGTGGACAATATGTAGTAGGCGTCCTGTTAAATTGTATTCAAGGAGGACACATGGACTACCAACGCAAATGCCTTCGTTGCACAGGAGGAGGACGAGACCCAAACATACAGTGTTCGGGTGGCAGGATTTGACTTGCTTGGGGTAAGCTACATATTACTAGAAGGTTCATGCGTGTGATTCACGAACTCTCTTAGTGTCTCGTTGATCGAACTCCAGCCCGAACCGTAACCAAGTTCCAATCTACCATTCAGCAAATTGTTCAATCATCGCGCCAATCACGGGATTCCGGAAATAGTGACTGGTAAGATCAATTACCATCTTGACGCCTCTCATAGTTGTGTAGGTGGAGACCTCTAGAAGCAGCGCTGGCAGCCATCGGTTCTCAAGCAGAGGCAACAATGGATTGCATAGAAGAAGAGCAAGACTCTGGACGCGCGAAACCAATCGACATCGAACATCTATTGAGTGAGGTCATCCCCTCTTTGCTCGGCCTCTCAGGTAATAAGATTTGCTTTATCTTGTGTTATATCACATTAACCTCCATCGCAGAATTCCCTTTCCTTCAGGGGAGAGGCTTCGTATTTGCCAGCCAATACACTAAACTTCTTCCGCTGCAACTGTCGGGCCAGTACCTGGATGCTGCGGTGCAAGTTATTGAGGCCGCCGAGGCTGGAATCCCCGTAAAAATATCAGCCGTCAAAGCAATACACAAGTATGTCGTGCTTTTAATATCACATCGAATCTAATGATTATTTAGCTTCTGTCAAGACGGTGATGACTCTGCGTTGACGCCATTCGTTGCGCGCATCACAAAAGACATGGGTCCATTTTTGCTAATGACTTCGGACGATACTCTATCCTTAGTCCTGGAGACTCTGTCAGTCGTTCTTGAGGTTGACCAAGGCAAATGGCTCACCCCCGAGCTGGCGGATACATTGGTACTCGCGGTGCTAGACATATGGCATAAGAACAACAAAGGTACAGATTACTCACCCAATCAGCATACACTTGGCTCAGTTTCTTCCAGATCCCATATTCCTCTCGATCTTGACAGATATCTTAGAATCGCTTGCATCGTCTTCGGTTCCCGGATTATACGAAACAGTTGTCAAACAAGCATTGCCTGCATTAAACAGCGCGCTAGGGAGCGCCACCACTCAGGAGTCATGGATCGCTTCGTCTGCAATTGAGCTTGTCAGCAGTCTGGTGAAAGGGTCACCAGATGGCCATCTGGGCAATGGTTTCTTCGCGCTAATAGCGCCAAATTTGTTTAAATGCCTCGGGGAAGCGGAGGATCGGGATATCCTGCAGGTACTCAACATTTGCTATTCCCCCCTCTCCAAGCCTGAATGACATACTCCCTTTAGAATGGTATTGCGTGTCTGACTTTGGTTATCCGAAAAGATTGCAACCAACTTATCTCATGGCACGACGCGGACGGGCGGAATGGTCTGGATTATGTCCTTAAACTCGTTGCAAAACTGTTGGAAAATCAAGACGAGTCGGGAGGACTTGTTATCGGCGATTTGATTATCCATCTCCTACGCAGAGCTGGTGAGGCAGTCCTCCCTGTGCTGCCGCAGCTATTGCAAGCCATGGTGGTACGCATGATGACGGCTAAAACGGCTACATTCCTGCAGGTATTATCAACCCGGCGAGGAACGAATTAAATCACTAACATTTTTACCCCATTAGAGCCTCATCATTCCGTTCGCCTTCCTTGTCAATCATCAACGGGATACCGTCTTATCACTTCTGGAGACAACCACTGTACAAAATCGATCAGGCTTGGACATACTCATCCAGACGTGGTGCGAAAATGCCGAAACTTTCCAAGGTTTCTGGCCTGCCCGCATCAGTACCATGGGGCTGTCACAGCTCTTTGCTGCGGAACGCCCATCCCTGCAAAGTTTAATGGTAAAAGGGGATATCATCGTGAAACCTGAGACAAAGAATGGTGAGCCAGTCTCGACTCCTGCTAGGTCCGTTTTCGTGCTCAAGCGCTCGCTCAATGTTCGCAAGTCATAATGACGCGGTCGCGCACGAAAACGAGTACGCGCTTGGTTCCGCATTGAGAAATATTCTGATATATGATGTTGGTATTCTAGCCCCACACGAGTTCACCTCGATACCCTTCCCAGTGAAGGCCCTAAAAATCCTCCTCCGCGATGTGCACTCGGGGGGCGAGGCAGCCACATTTGCTGCGCAGGGCGAGACCTATGACGTGGATTCAGACGATGGTGTACGCATCTTTTATAGGCCCTTTGACGCATACTCACATTGTTCAGGATGAGGATTGGGCCGAAGAGGAAAATGCAAACCAGGGGTTTAAAAAGGATGAATTTGCTTTCTTGTCCGAAATGATTGGTCCGAAGGGCATGGCATTCGATAATGACGATGTACTTGATGAAAGCGACGACGAAGACCTCAAGAACGACCCCATCTCCCAGATGGATATGCAGGTAGGTGATCAATGGCTTCCATTGCGAGCAGTGAACCCAACAATGCTCTTTTGTAGGCGCACTTGGTTTCGTTCTTCCGCGAATGTGCCGCGCAAAATACAGGTAGCTTTGCGGCTGTGATCGAGCAGTTGTCCGCGGAAGAAATGCTGGTTGTTCAACAGGTTGTGAATGGGCAGTGAGCCTTCCGCGATAATATTGCTATAGCCGAATCCTAACATATGGGAATGTGATAAAATCAAAAAATACAATAAATAGGAAATTGTTTCAAAATCCTTCCTTCCCTAGATCCCATTCTCTCACCGAACCCCGTTTTTTATACTCTATTTCCATGATACTCACACCTTCCCCACCCCATCGGTCGCTGACACCCGACGATGCCCCAGGCTTCCTATCTTTCAGCTTCTCACTTGTCAAACCCAACCTCTCCATTCTCTTCTTCTCTTCCTTATCTTCTCTGCGAATTTTGATCAACTCCAGCATGGCATCCCAGCCCTCAAATTCGGCATTGTTGATCAGACCTGTTGCAGGGACTTTGGGGGCTGTGAGTGGGGCTACATCAAGCCGGGGGTCATATGATTCCTCGAAGTATTTGTCCATTTTGGATGGAAGCTGCACCGCTGGGTCGGGTCCGGGCGTCGGAGAACGAGATGGGGAGCAGGACATGGTGTGGGTGTTGGCAGTCGCAGAAGACGAGCCAGCCCTGTGCCGTTTGGAGGGTAATAACCCCTCTAGCAGAACTGGTGGGGTTGATTTATCACCATCCCGTTGGAGTTCAAAAGGGCTGGCTGGTTTGGAAAAGGCTTCATCGGGACTGGGTGACCGTGGCCGTTTCCTGGAACTCGAGTGCTTTAGGGAATGGGCTGGTGACGGCGAACGGTGGCGTTGTTCGGGAGACAGCGAGCGAGAGGGCCGCCGTGATCGATGAGAACGGTGGTGGTGGTGACCATGTCGGTGCCGGTGTCGGCCAGAATCTTCAACTGAAACGCTGTCTCCCAAGGGAGAGCGGCTGCGAGAATGATGGGGGGAAGAATGTGAAGATGACTTCTTGTGCTCCGAGCGACTACGATGTTTCTCTGAATGGCGCGCACTATCTTTGTGACGGCCGTGTGAATGAACCCGCCTCGAGGACCGATGACCTTCGCGTCGTCGAGACGAAGAGCCAGTATCATGACCGTGGGACGGCTTGCCATCCTTATTCTTTCGATGCTCCCTCGAGCGCGATCTCGACTTAGACTTTCGACGCCTGGACCTCCAACTATCCTGGTCATCGTCCTCGTCCTCCTCGTATCTATCCCATTTCTTTCGCTTTCGTGACCTGTCAGCAGTCCTTCCGTCCCATCTGTCCCAACTTTCATCCCCACTTCCCTGTACCCTCCTGCTGCCCGATCTCCTAAGCCTTTCTGCCGCAACTGCCTCTTCCGCGCGAGCTCTTCTTTCCCTCCTTTCCTGCTCCTCCCTCTCACGCTTGACCTCCTGCGCAGCCTGAGCCTGAGCCCGCAGTATCGTCTTGTTGTGGTCATCGGTGCTGCGAATGATGTTGGACAAGAATCGTTTGTTTGTCCTGGGTGCATTATTATCTGACCTGGCGGGTAGTGTAATCAGATACGGTCCAAGAATGCATAGTTAGTTAGAAACTAGCCACGCACATGCCGCTTGTCGGGAGATAGGCGCGGATGCCATGCTCGCCGTAGCGCTCAGCCTTCTTCTTGGCCTCTTTCAGAATGAGCTCAGCCACATGCCGGTCGAGGTCGCTGTCCGTAACAGTGTTCGATACAGACGATCCCATGGATGCGCGGACTAGATTTGATACGACAGAGGACAGCGAGGAAGACATTGAAATTGTAGTGGATGGGCGTCTTCAAGTTTGTTGGCCGCTTATGTCAAGTCATAATAAGGCCAAGGACAAGTCACGTTGCCAACATGATTGACTGCTGCTACATAGTCAAGTGCTAGCATTGCTACTAGCCGTCCACATTCCAACGATGCCAGCTTCAATTTACCCACTTAATCTGGGCCATAATTACAGCGGACTTGTTTCAGTAACCTGCGCCCTAGCCAGACTGGAAATTCCCCTCCCGTACACACACTGACCTGCATGCCAAATACCAGCCTTGAACTCCGCTGCAAACGTGAAAGGTTGGCGGCCACCTCCCAACTCTCACATCCTAGCGTAAGCGACTTGGCAGGACCAATGTGTATACCTGCAGGCCCACGATATAACGTATCCTCCACAGTTCATTAACATTTCCATATTCTGGTCGTGTTCGTGTGATCAACACCTTTACAGCGGGGCCTATTTCGCTAGATCTATGCTCATTGACTGGTAACCGATGATTTATATTGTACCTCTCTTTCTCGTTAATGTTGTGAGAACTTTCCATTTATCGGTCGCTCGGGTGATGCATAGGTCACCATCAGTCGGTACCCCGGCAGAAATCTGAAGTCCAGGTAAAATTGAGTCGTGATAGAACTTGATTTGTCTCGAATAACACTGATTCCTAGTCCAAAATTACTCAAAAGCGCGGTCCATCATTGATTAATGCCAATGTGAGTCCGGCTCACCTCAATTCATCAAACGTGCTCCGAGCCGGAGGTGCAACTGTGGCCGACACGACCTGGCGAAGGCTAGACATAGATCGCGGTCAAAATTCGATCGGCGAAGGGTAGTGGTGGCTTAAGGCTGCTTATACTGAATGTGGCACCCCGCAATACATGAGTGAGGCCACACGCCCCCCCCCCAGGAATAACCTTGGGAATGCTGCGCGATACAAGTGGATGCCTCAACTCCGCGACAGGCACGCTGGGTTCCCACCTCGTCGCCCAAATACATAGCCCGCAGGCGCGAATGTGTATTCGTGATTGCATTGGGAAGGAGCCCTGAGTGTCCTGGAGCTCATGGTGCAGCCCCGGATCCACAACGCAATGCGAGCCGACTTGTTGCATGTAATAGGTACACTGACGTTGCAAATGAGGGCGAGATCTGTGATTGAAATTTCCAGCCGTGTGAGAGAATGTCTCCCATTGAGAGAGCCAGCCGTCTCAAACCACCACATTTCAGCGGGCGGTGCGTCAAGAAACATAGTCGGCGCCAGGTAGAGGGAGCCTAATGGCTGCCGTTCCTCGAGGTGTGCTTTTCCGACGGGTAGAAGTGGAGGGTGAGCTCCGTCGATGAAAGACTGTTGTAAGGATCGTTCCCGATACTCAAAGATACTTGCGCAAAGCAGTGGAATCGCGGCCTCTGTGTACGGAAAATCGTGTATTCTGAGAGCGGATTGAGACGTTTCAAAAGCAAACCGAGGTTAGCTAAGCTAATTCGTTGTGCGAATCTTCAACGTTTCGACACCCAGAACTTGTGGAGGATCGGTGGTTAGGTCGGGAGTGTCATATTGGACAGTGACTTCCTTACATGGTAACTTGAAGTATCAGTGTGTTTCCCTGGATTTTGGTCAACACCGGCCCGCGCTCCGACTGGCAAGGAGAAAATACCCGGGCCTCAAGCTTCAAGAGTCGATCTCCCGGAGCGTAATCACGCGAGGCAGCGCGGATGCGACGAATGGTCGAATCTGAGTTGCGCAAAACATGTCCTCCAAGGTGGCTTTGGCACCCTACTCTGGTTGTATTTCCCACAAATTCTGGTATGTTTGTGAAAATTGCGAGTCACCAGCCACCGCTAAAATTCACAATGTCGCATCCGAGCTGACGAAGCGTGTTCTGAGATCTGAATATTTGAATGTTCGTGCCCCAATTTGTCTCGGCCGGCCATCATGACACGCTATGTGCATTCCAGATCAATAGTAAAAAAAGGTGATGACTGATCCCAACCACAAGTCCATATGAAAAAGCGGGCAGTGCGACGCTAATAATAGGTGCCCAAAATAAATAAATAGGGGGATCCCTCTTGATTGACGTCGGGAGTTGTGCTCCGAGCCGTCGCCAGTGCGGAATGATGAATACTAGCCTAGTCATCAATCAGATGCATAATTGGATCTGAGGCCGAGGAGTTGACGGCAGATTGTCGTTATTCATACCCATGCCATCCGTCGGCACGGCACGGCCTATACACCTCTATTCACACCTTCGGGTATAACCCTAGGGAGACTGCGCGGAACACCTGCATTCTCCGCTGTAAAAGGCACATTGCGCTCCCACCCCGTCGCCCTGGATTGCTGAAACACGTAGCTCCCCTTCGACACCTCATTCACCCGCGGAACCTCGTAGTGCCGATCCAGGATCTCGACCTCCCGCAGGCGCGGGTGAGTGTGCGCGATCGCATCGAGTAAAAGCTCGATGTGCTCGGCTTTAACGGGCGGCTCGCGACGGGACCTTTGCTGATCCATGACCAATCGGGTGATGCGCGGGAAATTCTGCAGCCAGGTGCATGCAGCGGGGATACTGATATTGCAAAAGAAGGTAGGGTCTATAACCAGTTCAACCACTCGCATAAGTGGATGGTCGTCCTCGATGGAGAGTTCAGCCTCGGGACCTATCCACATTGTGATGAATGGAGTGTCCAGAGACACGGCTGGCGTGAGGTGAAGGGCATCCAATAGGTCAAATATATTGCGGAGCGTTTCAACGCCGATGCGAAAGCCTTGCTGCTGCATTGTGTGATCCACGCATATAGATTTGAGCTGGGGCAGGTGCATGGACTCGATGACATGAATGATGAATCCAGGGTATGCATGAAGCGAGACGAGGTTCGGAAGGCTCGGGAGTGAGATCTTCTCCATATCCCACAAGCACCCAACAACAGAAAGCGTAGTGATATTGATCGCAGCAGCGAACACGAGCGGAAGCACCGCAGCCGCCACGTCCACAGGCAGCCCAACAGAGAAACTGAGCGAGGTAATACTAGACGCCCGCAGTACGGACAGCGTCCAGGGGGAACACGGCGGGAGCAGTAGGATGGGAGAGCATATGTGGAATGCTGTAACCGAAGCCGCAGCTCGGGAAGCTTGAGCCGACAGCTGGATGACAGGTGCCCGTGAGCCCTGCTTCCGATCGCGTCTGAATTCCCAGTCCCTTCCGCACATCATGGGAGGTGGATGGCGTCCAAACACTGCCTGGACCACGCGTCGCAGACCCGACCGGTGCGGAATGAAGGTATACGCGCCTGTCATATGGTCGCCGTCGACGATGCGGATGGAACTACAGGACTTGCTCACGACCGTATTCATGAGGTCTCCGAATATCCCAACCCACTTCAGAAGCAGGGTGTCCCCTCCCGATCTATACTTTTCTAGCGGGTGGGAGAATAGGATGATTTCGTCGATGAAAGGCTGGCGCGAAAACAGCCGCTGGAGCCGCTCCAGTTGCCTAAGGAGATTTCGCGCTGTGATATCGACGAGGAACCGCCGGGCTGTGACTGAGGGGAAGATGAGGAGCCCAGAGAGAACATCTACAAGGCTTCCATCCAACGATATTCTGCACAAAACGGCGGGATCTGTGCATGTGACACCATGTTTCGCGAAAAACATGGGCAGGCATATCTGGTTGAGGCGTTTTGAGAGCAAGGCAAGAGAGTACAACTCGTTGTTCAAGTTGCTGAAACCTAAGATTTGTGTGAGTACCTCCGTGGGCAGGTCGGGAAGCGAGGCAGGCATATTTCCACAATGTTCAATATCCAACCTTGCAGTTGACCAGGGACATAGCCATTCGGTTGTTTATGCACCGTGTTGTTTGTCAAAAGCAGGTGTCAGCGTGCCATGCCCTGGCGCTTTAGCGCCCAGGATGACACTGACAACCGGAATGAGTCATTGAGTTTGGCATTATTTGCCATAGGTCTCTGCAGCCTTCGGCCCATCCGCCTTGCCCCTGTTGGTGGAGGGTCCAGGGTCCAGTCATCGAGATGGTGCTACATATATTTTATTACTACTTGGGTAAAACAAATCAAATGTACGATAAATTATGTGGGCAGGGGAAAATCATATGAAAGTGTCATCTTCTTTGGTCCCGAAAAGACCATTCATAATCCATTGTTCAATGAATGGAGCAAATATCGTGTGGCATGGCGACATCAAAATGGAGGCAAAAATCTGACGGACGTGTCCGCATCGCCCGTCCTCAAAGGTGGATGTGACCAATCCGAAAATAGAGTTGTGTGGCGATAAGCGTTGTGAATTAAGTGGGATGAGGTAAGGCGGGCATCAAAAGGCGTGGAGGATGCAAGGGGTACAAGGGTAAGGAAGCAGTGGGCGTAAATGGTCGAAATGTCGAATGGAGATGCGGTAGATGATACAATACTAAATTGGTTGGTTGGTTCGTAAGCTCCCGATATTCGGGCTCAGTGGGATTGCTCATAGGAGGGTCGTGTCGTCGTGTCGAGATTCGCAGACGCAAGGCAAAGGGCTACTTGCGCATGAGATTTATAATCGCCGTGGATTTCACGCGAGGATAAGTTTCAAAGAGAACAGGGTCACCCCTCTATGGGACGCGGATCAGCCGTGTTGGATCAAGTGGATAGAAATCTGCTTACCGTCATTGAGCGGAATAGTTGTATATCGTGTGTTACTCGCATGGTGATACCCCGAAACGCGCAAGCAATCTTGAGCGCTGGTAGCTGCGTGTGCACCTCGCCGCCAGCCCACACGTGCACGGTAATAGCTGAAAGGGAAGGTCGCGTTTTGATGGTTTCCAGAACAGGTTGCAGCGCGGTGTCCTTGTCGATGCTGAATGCCAAATGCTGTAAGGTACTCGGCAGTTTCCTGTAGATCAACGGCGATGTCCACGGGTGCTCTAGTTTGATTTCCTGCAACTGCGTGCATTTATGAATGGCCGACACATGCTCCTGTAACTGACAGACAGGAAGGGAGAGGGAGGAAAGACAGTGACCGTGTGACGCAACCAAGAAATCAAGAAGGGGGGCGGGAGGCTCTCTCTCTAACTCGAGGACACGCAATGTCTGAGCCGAATTGTGGAGAAGCCACTTCATAAAGTCTACCGACGGCGGGGTTTGGAGATTGACCCGTAACTGTTCAAGCGAACACGGGAACGGCTGGTGGGTGGTGGAGGGGAGTTGGGGTGGGGTGCCGCTAATTGTCAGGGACTTGAGAGTAGTCCAAACATCCAATAGTTGAATGATCGAACTCTGATTCTCGGACCAATTATCGAAGCGAAGTGCGGTGATGTTGGGCCCAGACCTGAGTAGGGCAAGCGTGCTTTGATCGAAAAGGGGAGCTGGCCGTCGCATGCGAGACAAGTCAGGAGCACCGACAACATCCTCTCCAGGTGTTGCACAGCCATACAGTGCCAGATTGAGTTCATATAAACGAGGACAAAGGAGCACAGCGCGGGCAAAGGACGATTCCGGGAGGCTAAACGGCTGGTTATTATCTATGATTACCCTCAAGCGCACCACTGAATCTCCGAGGGCGCGACCCCGTTGAGTGGAGCGGTCGACAGCCGCTTGGAACGCCTTGCAGGCTGGACCTGATCGGAGAGTTACGTGACTGAAGAGGATCTTCTGTACCGATAGGGACCACCGCTTGCAAACAAGAGAGCAGTTCTGAAGGAGCTGCTCGTCAGGTTCGAGCTCATCTGTGTAATACGCGGCTTCTATGACGGCGAGGACGAGTTCAAGAGGGAGTTGGGGGACATGCGACGGCGCGTGTTGTGGCTTTGAGATGACCTCTGAAGGCTGATGGCGGGGCGTAGCAAATGAGATATGGGTTGAAGAGAGAAGTTTGAATATATGAAAAGGAATACGTGAAGGGGAATGTTGGATGCTAGGAAGGAAACCCATGGTGGTCAAAGGCAAAGCGGCCAGCGGGGAAATGGAATGGGCAGCGCCTGGCTGCGGATGTGGTATTTATACAAAGTCAATGTCGAGTTGAAACCAAATTCAAGTGAATCAAGTCATCGTTCCGTCTTGGTGGATCTAAGATTTGAAACAAAAGGAAGATGACGGTGGCAGATAATTACATCGATCGTGGGAATATCCGGGCTGCCGGTCCACACTTTCTTTTTTCTCCCACCGACAGCGATCGAGTCAAGTGGTCCGTGGCATTTTATTGTCTCTGACATCTACTTGCGTCACAGGGATATATCCCTCTCGCTGCCTTTTTGTTTTGTAGTTCCAGCTTGTATACATTGTCGTCCACGGGAACACATCCACTCTTCCCGGATCTTACGTTTTACCCCTGTGTTGGGTTGGTATTTACGAAAAACCCTTGCTCGACAGCATTTAGTTCGACTGGCAAAAATGCACATCATTGGCATGGAACTGCCATATCCTGATATTGCAGTGAACATTGACACCAACATTGACAAGGTACCAACTGTTTCAGCCCAGCGTCTTGATGATGATTGGCCCCTCCTCCGTTGTCATGTTACCTCCCCAAAAGGCAATACGTCCCGCCGAGGTTCCATTGGCTGTCGTGAGAACCTCCGAGACCATTCCAATCGAGTCAATCACTATACAATCTGGGCGGACATTTACCAAACCCGGGCCAGGGCGGATAAGGAAACTCTAGGTACATTTCGGGATATCTCGGACAGAATAAAGTCGGCAACTGGGACAAAAGCTCAATTCAAAGCCGAGTATTGCAGGCGATGGACTCTCGTCACCACAGCATTGTTGGAGGTATATTCGGTCCGAGCCACAGCCAGCTAAGCATTGCCCGGAACCCTGCTGTAAACTGGTATAACAATACATTGGTATCCAAAAGAGCACCGGACTTCCCACTACTCCATTAACCTCACGGCAGGCTGAACCTTCGAATGGTATTCCTTTGTCCTCGGACGCTACCAATTTTTTTTGCCGTAATTTGCATCGATATTCCTAGTCACATTATTATTGCCATCTTCAGAGAACGCGGGGCGCTCTCAGGCTTTCAAACAAGCTAAGTTGTTCCCTCTTCGCCCTTAATTGATTCTAGGATGTGGTCTGATGCCCGCGATGGTGTGCCGGGTAGTCTAACGCATAGCCGTCGCGATCTACCTTTATACTCTCAGATTCGGCGAGGAAAAGAGGAATCCAATCTTACATCACTGGCAGCGCCATGTCTGTACGCTCACCTTACCTCATCTATATCTACTTCACATCGCGGGTTTGAGTAATCCGCGCTCTTGGAGGACAAAGTGAATTCCGCCTCACGACTTTGTATTGTATGTACGTTGACTATTTGCGCAGAGACCACACATTTTACATGTGCTTCCCATTCCCAGGACAACTCCACATTGCGTCCGTCACCGAAATTATCTCCTCGACATCTGTAACCAAGACCATGTGCAACCCTGCTTCTTAGGGCGTCAGACCCGTCATTTCCCACTGGGCGCGTCGTGCCCGTCCGTAAGCGAACACTTCCATGTCGACATCCCCACACACCTCTGCCACTTTTCATGAAATTCCTGACTCAGGGGACCGCGATATGGACGCGAAGAATATCGAGGCCCACCGGCGCTTGTATCTCCATGTTCTTGGCCCCCTCTATCGACGCAAATATGCGACTTTCAGGTTCCAAATCTGTCTTATTACTGGCGGCGTTCTCTTTTTCATTTCTCTCAAAATATGTGTATCATAACCAATCACTTCATTGTTGCCCCAAATCCTGAGATTATCACCTGGCCGTTGCGAGCCATCCTAAACCAGCTTTAATGATCCATGCACAAGCCACAGGGGGTATCAGCAACCGTATCGCCGACATGTCAAATCAAAAGTAAGTCGCAATTCCGTCTAATTCTATCGTAGGCATAACACGTCTCTCTGATCCCCACCGGCAATCGGTGTGCTCGGATTCTATCAACGTTACAGGACAAGCTCCATCTTGGGGTAATAGCCACCTTAACCTTAATTTTGTTACCTCAGAATCCCCAGAAATGAGCAACGGGGCGCCGTATGAGTGAGATATATCAATCAGGGAGAAGATAGGTGACTCGAAAGCCCCCGCGGACCATGCGACCACGATACAATGCCCTGCAATCTCCCGCCATGCCAAACCCCACGTTCTGGGGTTGTGATGGCGGCCCCAGGTGCCAATCTTACACTCGCTTCAAATTTACAGCGGCATATTATGGCAATGTTCATGTTATTGGGGTATATCAACAATAAATATGATACGGAGTTCAAACGTTCAAGGGGTACAATACGCGACCCACCCAAGCCTTGAAAATTGTCATGAGTACAGTCCCATTCAGCAAAAACGGTCCGAGTGATTCTAACCATGCTGTATCTACTCTTCATCACACAGCAAAGCCATACTATACATACTTTAGTTTCGTCTCATAGTGAAGAGTAGTCACCAGCCTCTTACCTGCGTGTTGGATCCCGTCGTGGAAGTTGACACTGCGGATGCCCTCCGCGGAATTGGGTCATCGAACGGGTTTTGATCCGCGAATGGGTCTTTTAGTGGTGACAAATCCACTAACATGGACTCGGGGACGGATAACCGATCGGGAGTACGGGAGAGTTGTGAATCAGAAGCCAGCTTGACTGTGCCGCCTGCATTGACTACGGGTCCCCAGTATGGGTCGTCCGACACGGAATATATCGTAGAGCCGCTCGCCCGCAATGCCGACGAATGTCCCGAACTGGGGGACTTGATGGGTTCATCCAAGAATGCAACCGGTTTCTTTCTGGGAATCGATGGAGATTTGATTGGGCTCGGGACCTGGACCTCTGACATGATGCTCGCCATATCTGCAGTTGAGGGTTCCGCGCGCTCGACCGGGGAGGTATGGGTTGGCGTGGGGTAAGAGGTGGAGTTGGGAGTAACATGGAACTTCTTCCAGGCCTGCTGTCGACGTCGGCGTCGCAAGAGACAACAAACCAGAAGAACACCAATGAGAATCAATATACCAGCCACGGCCCCAATAATCGGTGCAGTGGGTATCTTCCCCCCTTTGGCCGAACTAGGGTTAGGGGCATCAGAACAAAGTCATGATAAGATACAATAGCTCGTGCCTTGTGTTGGTAGGCCCAGCAGGAATGGTGGAAATAACCGTTGTTTTGGTGGTGTGGACACCGCTGGAGTCTGTGATGGTCGTTTGAATGGTAAAAGTCTCGATTTGGGCGGATGGGCTTGTTATATGAACGCTATGTGAAGAATCATCAGAGGGGGAAAAGCTGAAAACCCGGACTAGCCTACCCGATATCGGGTGCAAAACCAGTCCCCTGGTTGACCACCTTTGTTGGGATGGGGTCTGTGGTGGAGTCTGTGGCTGAAAGTGCGGCGCCCCCGTTGAGCGCCGTGGTCAGCGTAGAGGCAATTAATTCAGAGGTAGTTGAGGGCGGGCCCAGTTTTGGGACCGATGGACTAGCATCGAGGCTGCTCCCTGCAGATTCATTAACATGGGCAGGGTATAAAAGCAACCATAACTTTACCCAAGCTGCCCGTTCCGCCTGGGGTAGCAGATGGTGCTTCCGTGTTCACTTGGACGGTGGTATTTGGCGGGTTGGCAACTACATGAGCTAGGTTCAAGAACGGTAAACGTGTCTCAAATAAGATGCGCACTTGAATTGACATTCGGGAGACCCACCCCATTGGGCGGGGAATTATCTGTACTTTTCCCATTTGGCGGGATGTTGGTCGTGCCAGAGCTTTGGGCGGTGCTTGTAGCCGTTTCGGGTGTCTCATTCCCTGGGGTGGTCGTCTTGTTTTTGCCGGAGTCACCGCCCCCATTCCCATTCGCCGCTGTCCCACCGCCGTTCCCATTGTTGGCGCCTCCCGTGGGCACCTCACCGTTTCCCCCGTCGGGGCTGCTTCCGTTTCCGGTGCCCTTGGACCCGTCGCCCCCCTTCGCGCTGCTATTTCCCTCGTTCGAGCTGCTTCCGGTCCCCGTCTTGTTGGGATCGTCGCTGCTCCCACCTGAGCCATTGTCATTCCCCCCCTTGGACCC
>QGOG01001215.1:0-13666 GCA_003313185.1 Collybia sp. MG36
ACTGGAGGTGTGGCGACCTTCTCGAACTGGCCACTCAATCTCAGCATTTGCCTACGCCTGGCACAGACCTGCTCAAGCTCCACCATCATAGTTTTCTTGTTCCTTTTCGTCTCTGCAATCTTGGCCTTGAGTTTGAGAGGACGGCACTTGGCGGTCTTGGGCTTAGGGTTTAGGAGGTCATAGCCGCTCTTTTTATCAATACACGAACGTTCTGCATGATCAATTATGATGTGATTATCTGACAAAAATGGCATTCCCAACAACAAGGTGGTGCACAACCCAGGCGCTATTACTGCTTTGAAAGACCTCGACGTCCACTGACCATCGAGCGAGGTAACGGAAAATTTAACATATTCTGAGAGTACGCGTTCTTTCTTCGAGCCGTTGTTCATCGCGACATCAATTTGCAATGGTTTCTTCAATATTCGGCGCTGCAATCCCCACTCGTCGACAGCTTCGGGCTTGATCAAAACTAAATGTGAACCATGGTCAAGCATCGTCAGCACCTCCATTGGGAAATCCCCCGCTCCCCCGACTAGGCAACGCCACATCAGGTGAGGGGCAGACAGAGGGGCACTGACCGAATCGTCCCCGTCTGAGTCCGTCCCATCTAAAACACAGGAAGGTACACGCGTCGTGGGCATAACGGCGGCGACCACGTCCTCGTCATCGCTGATGTGGGCTGTAACCGCGGCCACCGTCTTCTTCTTTGCAGAACCATCGACAGTGCTCGGTGTCGTTCTGCTCGCTCTTGCATCGGCTGCCGTCAATGTCTTGTACGTGGCGGCGGGCGGGAAATCTCCCAGGCAATCTGCCGCAGCGTGTCCCGCGTTGAAGCGGCGACACTTGAAACAGCCATTATATTCCCTCAACAGGTTCCGCTCGCTGTCCAAGAGTTTGGGCAACTTGACAAAGTTGTTCCCCACCGCCGTGCTCGAGGATTCACTCGCCTGGGGTTTTGGGGTGTTAACCCTGCGATTCCCGTCGCCCAGAGCCGGCCGCTTGTTATTATTGTTACGCGCCCACGCATCGTCCGCGATATCCCGCATGCGTTTGAAATCGGCCCTGCGAAGGTCGTCGATTTCCTTCACGTTGCTGAGCCACGTCCTGAAATCCGCGTCATGGTCAATCTTATCTCGGCTGCACCTCTTGGCGAGGTCCTCGTCCATGTTGGCCCTAAGTTGATGACGGAGCTGTTCCTCGGTCAGGTGCGATTTCGTACCGGCCAATAGGGCGTTCGTCGTCTGCAGTCTCTTTGCCCAGTCCCAAAAAACGCCCCGACTCTCCATCCTCGAGCTGAGAAGCCTGCGGCGGACGTCGTCCTCCCAATCCTTGGCCAGGTAAAGCAAGCGCAAACGGGAGATGAATTCTTTGAATGATAACGCGACGAGGTCATCTTGTTCCAACATGATCCAGTCTCTAATGCGATCGTCGCGCAGATTCCCCAAGATCTTCCGTACACGGTTGGCCTCCTTGATTTCCTTTTGTGCAAAATAGGTCATACAACCGAACTCGAAATTCCGCATGACCTCTGGAGTTATGTCCCCCGCTGTGAGGATCGGTGCCTTGCCGCTACCATGGTCTTCTACTGTGGCCGCTCCCGTGTTGTTTGTAGGCATTATTCTGTCTTTACTGCAAAAGGAACTGGGCGAATCGCTTTCTGAATCACTGGAACTGTATCTCGGGCTAGGTATATGCGTCGAAAAAAACTCGCCGCGTTCAGTCGGTCGTCCCTCAGGTGGTGGCGAAGGTGTCAAGGGCGGGAGAGAGTCGCCACTGATGTCGCCCAGCTCTTGTTTGGTTGGTTTGACTTCCGGTCCCCGCCGTTTCGCGCGGTTCCCGGTTGTCGGCAGTTTGGATGTAGTCGGTAGCAGTGGGCAGTGTTATGGTGATCGATATCACCAAGGCGGTCTGGATGGGGATTGATATCGCCCAAGCGGTCTGATTGGTGAACGGTGTCACCCAGCGGTTATTCTCCTAAGAGACAGTTCAGCACAGTTCAGCACAGTCCAGCAAGTAAATGGGGATCGATATCGCCCAAGTGGTCTGATTGGTGAACAAAGTCACCCAGCGGTTATTCTCTCAAGAGACAGTTCAGCACAGTCCAGCAAGTAATGGGGTGATTTGTGGTTCAAGTGTTCCGCGTTGTAGAATATTCAAAAAAAAGTGGAACCCTGGCTCTCGGGTTAAGAGATCGTAGGGAACACTCACGTTGAGACCACTTGAATATACACAATGTTTATTGATGTAGATCAGAAGTATCATATGTAATGATGAGATCTCGGAAGGTGATGGTAAGGGTCAGAAATCCCTTAAGCGGATGAGCGGATCAGGGCGCCTTATAACGGGCGCCCAGATGACAACATGCACAAACATGTGATGTAAGCGCCAGTCTTACAAGATGGATCCAAACCATTGGTACAAGATTATTGGGAACTGAACAAGTGGACGGTTAAGGACAAATTCCCACTCCCTCTAATCAACAACATCATTGATCACATCAGGGAAAACCTAATGCCATAAATAATGATAATTACATATAATTGGCTGAAAATTATGGCTAAATTATGATAATCAGCTTTTTGTTAGATTATGAGGTATTTTTTTAGTCCTTGATAAATTATTGCTAACTTATGAAATTTTTCTGAAATTTTTCAAAAAATTTTGATAATTTAGATCCCATCCCACTAGAACAGAAGTGAAAGCCACCAGTTCATCGAGGGCTTGAATACACTCTTATCTTGGTCTTGCCATACTATGGGCCTTGATGTAGTACACTAGCCTGGGTTCAAAATTCTCGTATAGTTTTGTCAATTTTCATATAGTTTTGTTGATTCTCATACAGTTTCATTGATTTTCAGAAAGTTTCGTCAGATTTCAGAAAGTTTCGTCAGATTTCAGAAAGTTTCGTCAAATTTCAGAAAGTTTCGTCAAATTTCACAAGGTTTTGTCGGATTTCACAAAGTTTCTTCGATTTTCATTGATTTTTCATTGATTTTAGTAGACTTCAAAATAG
The DNA here is from genome assembly GCA_003313185.1 of Collybia sp. MG36. Taxonomy (NCBI): domain Eukaryota; kingdom Fungi; phylum Basidiomycota; class Agaricomycetes; order Agaricales; family Clitocybaceae; genus Collybia; species Collybia sp. MG36. Next base: position 3,017 of record QGOG01001215.1, read on the forward strand.
ATTTCATTGATTATCTACTAGACATGTTATACTAATTCTAATGCTGCTGAGAGTTGGGCGTACACCCGCGAATGAGGTGAGCATGGGTGGAGGGGTGTGCGCTGGTGGATTGAGACGAGTGTGGGCGGATGAAGCTAGTGCTGCGACAGGGCATGCACTAGCAGGTGAGGTGGCGCTGGCAGGTGAAACTGATGCAGCGGGTGGATGCGACGGGCGTGGCGGATGAGGTGGCCGTGGGTGGATGCGGCCGGCGTGGCGGATGTGGTGGGCGTGGGTGGATGCGGCCGGCGTGGCAGATGTGGTGGGCGTGGGTGGATGCGACAGGCGTGGCGGATGAGGCGGCCGTGAGTGGATGTGGCCGGCGTGGCAGATGCGGTGGGTGTGGGTGGATGCGACAGATGCAGGGGGCGTGGGCGGATGCGACAAGCGTGGCGGATGAGGCGGGCGTGGGTGGATGCAACAGGCATGGGCAGATGAGGCGAGTTTTGGTGGTGGGACATATATTGACCAGGGAGGCGGACACTGGTGGCAGGAGGTGGGTGAGGCGAGTGCTGGTGGACCAAGGGCACGCACCTGGGGGGTGGCGGGTGGTCATGAGCAACCCAAGATATTGCGCTGGGGTGGAAGAATTAGCGCTCTATGACGGAAATGGTGAGACCCTACATGCCAAATGAAGCGCCAGCCTAAGCGCCGCACTAAAGGTGAGGCAGACGGCGAGAGCAAGGGCCTGTCTTTCTTGTTTTGTGACTAGCTGTTGGTGGTGGGGGGTTTTGAGTACACATACCTCAGGAGATCGTAAACGATGCACCGGCAGGTGCTACCCATCCTTGCCACAAGCACACCGAGAACCCAAGATGTGCAAATGCAGACCCGGGTCAGAAATCTGTTGGTTGAAGTTTGAACATGCGTCACGGGATGCGTCACACGATCACACTTTCTTCTTTTTTTCTCCAAGTCCATCTCCCTCTACTCCGCGGCCGCAGGCTCTGCCGCACTACTCGTCAGTGGACCGACACGCGACCGCCATCAGCATCACCTATCTCAAGGATCTCTCAAGGAGAGTTCTCAATTGCGCGAACAAGACATGCACACACCAACGGATTGACATCGCCCGCCGCCACACAGCCGGTAAGCCACCTAAACAGCACAAAGACAGGTGAGATGGGGACGTCGGGAGACTAGTGTACGTCCTTAAGCCCTTCCTTCCCCATAATAGCTGTAAAAATAAGGCTGTGGGTAGGCTACAAGTGCGTTTACACACGGCTCTCAAGGAGACAGCGCGAGCAAGAGTTGCTCAACGGCACTCTTGCCCCCTACTACCGCACCCAAACGCCCGGAATCAGTACAATCACGACGCCTTCTACTGGCACCCCCACTCCTTCAAAGTGTCAGTCACAGCCGCTCGCACCCCCCCCCCTCCCTTGCTGATGCCTCGTGTTAAGGCGGATAGCCTTTACAATGATCAAGCGTCGAAGTTCGTCGAGCGGTTCAAGTCAGAGTCTCTGGTCAACACCAAAGAGACTATAGTCACTCCAAGTCAGGCTTTGACTTGGGTTTCAAAGTTCAGTGATCAAGATGCAAAGAGTAAAGGCGTTGGATTGCCTAGGTCAAGATAGAGAATAGGTACATTGTATCTAGGGTTTATATACTCAGGGCCATGAGGCGCGGGAACCTAGTACAATGGGAAAGAAAGACAATGTAAAGTAATAAAGCTGTTGGAGCTCAGTCAGCTATGATGTCATAGATGAGTCAGGTATCTAAGAATAGCAACATGTGTTGGACATGTGGTAGAACAATGGGCGGTCAGAGAACAATGCAGTCTGAGGACAATAGAGGAAAAAGATAGGGGTGGGAAGCGTTGTAACACCTCGTATGTACACTCACATCCCCATCAGCCACGCGAACGACAAAATCCGCCTATGGTAAGACCCACACTGCGTCCTGCTCCAACGCAACTGATCTCTACCCACAGCGTATCCCGAGCTCTCACTTGCCCTGCTCCCATCTGGTCGGTCACCACCCCGGGCGCACCCAACCACACCGGCCTCCGCCGCTCCGGTGCCACGGGGATTACTGGACGACGACTGACACCCCACTTGATACATGCCAACACGCGCAACAGAGCCGGAAGCAGGGGGAGGCCCGCTACCCATCTCCCATGGCAATGCGCCCATCATCGTCGCCTCATCCTCGTCCCCACCTCCGTATTCATATCCTACATCCCCCTTGATCCCGCTGGCGGCGCCCACGCCGCTCACACCAGCACAATATGCCAATCCAAACGTGCATTCGCACACATCTCAGGGGGACGCAGTGACAGCGTCCGCCCGCCTCCTGGCCCCAACCCCCACAGCATCCGCACACATGCGAATGGCGCCGCGCCTCAGCCCCGTGTGACATCTGTATGCCCCAGCCCCTCCCGCCAGCGCTTCCTCTCTCTCGTGCCCCCTCTCACGCCCCATTCGCACACGCCCACATCCGCTAGCCCAACGATCTACAGATTCAGACCATACCCGGTACGGATGGTCCCGATACCATTGCCAGAGACATCTCAATGCCTGCCTGCCCCTGGCCCCGGCCCCACGGCACCTGCGCGCGCACGACCACTGCCGCCTTGGCCTCGTGCACATCCTGTAAGCCTTCTCGCGCTCGACCCCCAACGATCTACAGCTCAGACCATACCCGAACTATTCAGTGCAGATGGTTCTGAAGCATTTTAGCACAAGATTCGAGGCCGCGACAGGGTGTCTGGTGCAGAATGTATTCAAAATATGATGATAAATTAGTGTAAAGTTTCGAAAAAGTTTCGAAAACGGTCATAATTTAATGAAATTATTGAAGTGGCTGCTAGATTATGTATAATTATCAAAAAATTTTCGAACTTTAGTCAGTCACAAAAATGGAGCTGGGGTGGCTGATTATGACCCAATTTTGAGGACATTATTTGGAAAATTTTGGATTTATCAGGATTATGACAAATTACCAGGTTAGGTTTTTCCTGATGCAGTTAAAAGATGCAAGCCACTTCACCAAACTGGACATCATGTGGGGATACAACAATCTACGAATGGCAGATGGACACAAATGGAAAGGCGCCTTCCTCACACCACGAGGGCTGTTTGAACCACGGGTTATGTTCTTCGGACTTTGCGGATCACCGAGCTCTTTCTGTCGTTGGATGGCAGATATTTCAAGGACCTCATTTGGCAACAGAAAATGATCATATACATGGATGACATCATCATACATGCGGACAGCACGGATCAGATTCGTCAGCGCACAATTGAAGTCATGACGGTCGCACAAGAACATGGCATCGCATTCAAACCCAGCAAATGCATCTTTGATGTACCAGAAGTCCCCTTCCTGGGTGTTATCGTAGGAAACGGAAAAATACGCATGGAACAAGACAAATTGAAGCCATACGATCATGGAAACGACCAGAAAACAAGAAGGGTGTTCAGAAGTTCTTGGGATTCGCAAATTTTTACTGACGATTCATCAAAGGCTATGGAGAAATCGCGGAACCCCTCACACGCTTAACAGGGTCCAGCACCTGGTCATGGCAGCCAGATCAGGAAGTGGCGTTCGAACGACTAAAAGCGGCAATCTGTTCAGAACCGGTGTTGGCACTACTGCAAGATCACGGACGGTTCAGGGTCGAAACCGATGCATCAGGATATGCAATCGGTGGGGTACTATCACAGGAACAAAACGGTAAATGGCACCCTATCGCGTTCATGCCTAAAGTCATGGACCCCACACAACGACGGTATGAAATCTACGACAAAGAACTCCTAGCAATTATGGAAGCACTACAGGTATGGCGACAATACCTGGTTGATTCCAGAGAACCGTTTGAACTCTTAACCGACCACAAGAATCTCATGTATTTCCGGAAGGCACAATGAATGAATAGCCGCCAAATGCGCTGGTACCTCAAGTTACAGGATTACGACTTTGAGATGCGACATGTACCCGGAAAAACAAACACAAAAGCGGACATTCTCTCACGACTGGAGTGGTACGAAGAAGACGTAGACGAAGAGGAAGTCCTGATGTTCAAGAACCATGGACTTGGTATTCCTTCCGATGAGGAGGAAGATGATGAAACTTCGGACTTTCCCATTAGGTTCTTCGGAGAAGACCTACCTGAAGAGGAGGTGATCACGGATTCAGAAGTTTCAATCTCATCAATCTCAGAATTCGGCAATGACGAACTGGAACAATGTATCAAGAATTGCACACGCATGGACCACGAGGTTCTAATCAGTCTCAAGGAAAGTCCCAACTGGACAAACAGGTTGATGGTCTCACACTAGCAGGAGATAAGATCTACATTCCCCCAGACAAGACACTCAGAGAAGAACTCATAGCAGAACACCATGACACACCTATGGCAGGACACCCTGGCATCCAAAAGACAGATGAACTTATCCAACGAACCCTATGGTGGCCAGGGATGCGAAAGGACATCAGGGATTATGTTCTAGGTTGCGAAGCTTGCCAAAAGAACAAGATCAATCGAGAAGCACGACACGCCCCCCTATATTCGAATCCGATACCCACGCACCCCTGGGAAGAAATATCAATTGATCTGATTGGACCTCTTCCCATGTCAAAAGGCTATGACGCTATTCTGGTAATCGTGGACAGATTAACAAAGATGATCAGGGTCGAACCAACAAACACAACCCTAACGTCCAAGGGAGTTGCGGAAATCTATCGAGACACTATCTGGAGACAGCATGGAATCCCAAAGAAGATCATCAGTGACAGAGGACCACAGTTTGCGTCATCCGTGGAAAGGAAATCTATCTATAGGACCGGGTAAGAATGAGGCTGCTCACGAGTTTGCATCACAACTGGAAGAAGCACGAAAGAACGCCACAGCAGCACTAGAAACCACAGCAGAACGAATGAAGAAACAATATGACCGACACAAAAAGGATTCATTAAATCTAAATCCAGGAGATAAGGTATTTTTGGAATCCAAAAACATCACAATTCACAACCACACGCCTGTCAAAGAAACTATCAGAAAGAAGACTCGGACCCTTTGAGGTCATAGAACGGGTAGGCGCTAGCACCTACAAACTGAAACTACCACCCAATTGGACACTCATCCATCCGGTTTTCAATGAGAATCTTCTCACTCCTGTCAAGACAGCGCGCTTTGCATCACAACAGAAACCCGCTCCACCACCACCAGACATCGTGGAAGGATCAGAAGAATTTGAAGTCGAAAGCATCCGAGCCAGCTGACGTTTCAGACGTCAGCTCCAGTTCCTGGTCCATTGGAAAGGATACCCATCAGAAGCAGACACATGGGAACCCCGCGCAAATCTCAAGAAAGCCACGGATTTGGTAAAAGACTTTTACCGAAGACACCCCAAGGCTGCCAGATAAATACCGACCCCCTTTTACTCGTCCAACTCCATCACAATCTTTCTACAACCAACAAATCCACCACCACCATGCCCTCTGCCATCGTTAACCAAATGATCATCACTCTCACCCCCATCTAGTGTTGCCGCAGTTTCGGCTCCGGGCCGGTCCCGGACCGCAACCGAACCGCGGTTATTTGTAACCGACCGAGCCCGAGGTTCGGCTTCGCCCGGCTTCGGTTCTGCCGGTTTGTGGTCTGGCCCCGGTTTGGTAACCGGCTAACCGAGTGTCACACGTCACCGCGTCACCATATTCGCTCGTCATCCTCTAGCACGTCGGACACCCCACCCAAGTGGCTAACAGCCAACATGCTCATCCCCCAACGGCTGGCCGACTCCTCATAGACACCCGTACTCGACCGGGACACTAATTCCATCACCCCCAGCGGCCGTCCCCTCAGCAACCTCCCACACGCTGCCAACCTCAGAATGTCGCTCACCGCCAATATTTTTGCACGCCCGGTGCTCCACAGGGAATCATAGAAAGGTGTGTTCCCCCTTTTTTCCAACTCACCGTTGTGCTAACCGTATTCGTCTCCTAGCTGCCCCTCGTACGGGACGCCGACACCAACGCCGGATACCCCCCTCCCTCCTCACCTCCCTGGCCCGATACCTGACGCTCCAACCCCATGTGCCCACGTTCCCGACGGGCTGAAGATTAAGGTATGGGGCACACGCTGAAGGGGATGAAGGCGGGGAAGAACCGGGTGTGGCGAGGAGAGATGGCGATAAGGAAGACGTGGATGGGACGCCGACATCAACACCATCGCCAATGCCGCCTCCCTTGCCCACTACGCATCCAATTGCCCGTTGCGCCTCCGTCGTAACCTGCCAACGTCAATGCCGGTGCAGCCTCCCTTGAGCGAACGAAACGCCAACGCCAATTCCGTCGCATGGAACGCCAGCTGCCTGTGACAGCGCCGCCTCGCCAGCCAACGACAAGGCTTTAGCTTTCGATTGCTGCAGCCTCCCTGCCCCGATTCCAGGGAACGAGCTCGTTCTCCACGACCACTGCCCCCCCACAAGCCACCACTTCTCCCTCACAAGCGAGGGTATCCGTTTTCAGCCACCACCGACTCATTTGCTACGACGACCGCCTCCCTCGCTTGTTTGCGAGGGAGCAGATACATTTATGATCGCCCCACTGCCTCCCTTCCTCGCAGCCGCTACACCACTTCCCTCCCTTGCAAACGAGGGAGCAGACTCATTTTGCTTCTCATTACCTCCCTTTCTTGTTTGCGAGGGAGTGGATCGCTTTCGACTGCCGTTCCCTTGTCGAGGAACAGAATTATTTACGACCGCGACCTCGGACCACCTCCCTCCTTCGCAATCGAGGGAGAGGGAGACAACTCCTAGCACCAGAACCACCCCCCCTCGCAATTGAGGAGTTCGGGGGTAACTTGCCTTCGGACGAGATACGCTCGCCGCCTCAATAAGTATCAAACAGCGCCAAGCGGCAGCGAGCACCACTCTTGCGAGGGACGCCCATGTGCAAGAGGCACGAGCGGGGATTAACGGTAGGTTTGTTTGACAATACGTGTGCCATTGCCACCCCCCTGGTTATGTTTTGGAGGGGGAGCTGGGGTGGAAACTCCCCGAAAAACCTTCGCATGCACATCAGCCACGTCAGTTGACGCGCGCGACGTTGTGCGAAGGTTAGTAGGGGGATGCGACCACATTGCTAACCAGCTCTGGTGTGGCCATGCAACGCTCGCCGCCCTCCGCGCACTTTGACAAGATGTATGCCATGACCCACTGTGTTTTTTGGGGGGAGCTGGGGGTCAAAAGTCCCCGAAAAACCTTCGCATACACATCAGCCACGTCAGTTGACGCGCGCGACGTTTTGCGAAGGTTAGTAGGGTGACATGACCCCAATGCCGACCAGTTGCGGCACAACCATACCGCCCTGCCGCGCTCCTCGGTTCGAGCCGGGTTGCAGACCGCGACCTAACCGCAACCAGCGGTTCGGCTCGAGGGAACCGACCGAATAGGCGGTTTTCTTCGGTTGCGGCGAACCGAGTTCGGTTTAGCCGAGCCGCAGCAACACTACCCCCATCATGTTGATGCTGCGCATCATGCCTCTCTACCTCAATACCACCCGCGCCTTCATCCACGAAACAGGAAGGGCCCTTGCCACTGTCCCCGCCACAGCCGTTGCCATCCTCAAACAACTCATGCGATCCCATGACAACCTCAGAGCTCTCCGAACCTCCCTTGTCATCCTGGAAGAAGAAATGCGGAATTACCTGGACAACATAGCAAACATCTCGGAAGGACTGACAGAAGAAGACCAGATGGAATTGCGTCAAGCCATTCATGAGAACGAATGGGGGATCACACTCGAATCACACCACTCTTGCGAAGTACATTGTCCACTCACCCCTGACGCACCCCTGAACCCCTCTCCCATCTTCCACTCTGCCACCTCCAGCCCCCAGCCCACGCCGACCAACAACATCTCGTCCACCTCCCATATCTTACCAGCAGTGGCGTTGCTTACCCTTGGAACATCGGCCGACCAACAACATCTCGTCCACCTCCCATATCTTACCAGCAGTGGCGTTGCTTACCCTTGGAACATCGATGTTGCACCCCCTGTCATCCATCGCCCTACCCGCCAACTTCGACCCACAGGCTCCCTCCGACGGTTCACATCCCTATCGGCAAACCATCTTCCCCCATTGGACCATGGGACCCGACAACGCACGGATATACATAGCGCGAGCAGGGACTCAGTTCATGACTGCCAAGACGAAGAAGGAGTTAGGCCGCCTCTTGAATGAGGCTCATTTCCTCTAGCGATGTTTCGGGACGAAACCCCTCAGGAGAAGGTTATGTTACAATCATCATTTAATATTCCATCATCATCTGAGCCTTCATGACATCACCACTGATGTCATCTTCTATTCATAGACACTTCTCTGATCTTCCATTACATTCCACTTCCCTTCCATTTAGGCTATGGCAGGGGTCAGGGGGACCCCTAGGGGTTGTGGGTAAGGGTCCCTGCGGTGTAGGGTCCAAAATACCCAGGGGTTACCCCTGCCATAGCCTACTTCCATTGTACCGCGCGGTCGCCATCTATACTTACCACATTCCCCCGCGCGCTCAGTCATCCTCCTTCCCTCTTTATATATCTCACTCCCGCGTTACTCAGCTGCTCAGTCAGCCACTCCCCATGTGTCATATCATACTCACAGACTCAGTCATTAGTGTGTAGTCATCGAGCTACTCCATGTCTATATAAACGTAGCTACATACACTTGTATTCACTACGTTTAATCGTTCTTGTCAATCACCCTCTACTGCCTCTTGACCCAGAGGATCTAAGACCTTGCTAAGTGACCATTGGACTTATCACTTGTCTGATCGTCTACCGTTAGCAGGACGTAACAGCTGCTAGATATAAGCCAGAAACAGGAATACAAGGGTATTATGATACCCTTCTCGACCACGCACAGAACATGGCAGTATACCCAGACCAGTATACGATACTGGACAAATTCCTTGGCGGACTAACACCACAAATGAGGAACGAATTATTGACCATGAGTAGACTATCGCCCGAAGTCAATACAATAAATGACTTCATCGCCGAAGCGAAGTCTATAGAGACTTCACACAAAACTGCGGAACATTACATGTGGAAAACCAAAACATATACGGTCGATAGACCATATCAAAACAGTATTTTGAGAAAACCAGTTTATAAAACTGGTAGAGACTAGTGATTGGCACGGGTTTACCGCGGGTTTTTTCCCACGACCCGTACCCGCACCCGTACCCTTACCTGCCAAACATGCGGGTATGGGTACGGGTACGGGTTTTACCCACGGGTCTTTGTTTTACCCATGAAACCTGCGGGTTGGGTGTGTTTGGCCTGTTTCAATGGTTTTTGATGATTAAGTAATGATTTTTTTTGCACTTTAGGCGTGAAACAGGGTCTAAGGATGACAAATCTGTACCCGCAGGGTCCTAGGGGCTTACCCGTGGGAAAACCCGCACCACGGGTACAGGTACGGGTTTTCTGTGGGTTGGCAAAATCAGTACCCATGGGAAAACCCGCACGGGTTCAAAAACCCGTGCCAATCACTAGTAGAGACTATAAGAATGAACGATATGATCACGTGAAAGAACCTGAATGCAATGAAGATCATAAAAAGCAATACAACAAGCCGTATATAAGAGAATACAGGCGGACCAAACGGCCTACAGGAACTCAAGACCCAGTAGAGGGTGCGACAGAAGGGAATAAACCCCTTAGAAAACCAATAACACCACAACCAGCAGTAACAAATAATTGTTACAACTGCGGGCAGTTAGGGCATTATTCAAAAGATTGCCCACGGCCACGGAAAGCGTGGGACCAAATGAAGGCAGCGCGCACCGTGGTGCAGGAGTCCGACTCGGAGATCGATAACAATCGACCACTTTCTGATCAATCCGAAGAAGAGAACGAAAGAAACCGAGTATCAGATGACTTGGATAGGGATAGAGGACTAGACGACAATCAAGAAAATGTCGAGGTCGAGACTGGTACAACTGAGGAGTGGCATGAAAGAGATTCCAGCCCGGAATACTTATATGCCACAACAGTAATGCGAACACCGAAAGAGGGCAAAGATACGAACTTCGTTTGTATGCGAAGAGTAACAATACACGCGGCCAAGGAAGCACGCGACAGACCAGTATACGAACAAGCAACCAAGGATTGCTTGGTCACATACGTCAAGATTAACGGTATGGACGCATGGACCTTGTGGGACTCAGGAAGCACCACAACAGGAATAACACCATCATTTGCCAATATAGCGAACATACCGGTGTTCCCTCTGAAGGAGAAACACACGCTTCAATTAGGAACGATCGGAAGTCATTCCTCAATAAACTTTGGAGCAGATATAGGAATCCGAATAGCGGATAAGGACTTCAAAACTTATGTAGACGTAGTGAACTTTGATCGCTACGACCTCATAACTGGAACACCGTTTATGAGAGCGAACAGAGTATCACTCGACTTTGAAAGGAACGAAATAATCATAGACGGAATACAGTTGGAAGCAGAGGTAGCAACCACCGTCGGAGACGACGCAAGAGCACGTCGATACAGAACGGTGGAGCGTTGAGAGAAATGACTACAGCATCAGGAAAATCTAGTTTTCCCCTGGGTGACCCTAGTTCTCCCTAGGGTTTCCTAGGGAGA
>QGOG01001217.1:0-10642 GCA_003313185.1 Collybia sp. MG36
CAATCGGCTAAATATGTTCCCTCTGTTGAACCACAATAAGTGTCGAGGTAATCATCCATGTCAAAGTCATCCTCCGTGATTGGAGGTGGAGTAGGGACACGCTGAGGTGTCGGAGATCGACGAGGGAGGGGTGCGATTACTCGCTCTTCCGGCTGTTTGAAATATATTTGCTCTAAGTTGGAGAGCGTTTGAGTGGTCGGTATGACCGACAGGCGGGAGGCGAGGGAACGGGCCTTTTCAAATGTTGGATACGTCCCGGGTAACTGTCCGGGAGTCGCACCCTGGAACGTCTGAGCTGGACGATCCGAAAGGCGAGTTTGCAGTTTACGTGCTGCGACGGACAACGGTTTTGTTTTTACGAGGGTGACCGGAGGAACCTCTTCAATGAAAGCCGACAAGTGGATGTACTGATTTTGATAAGATGATGATGCCACAGATTCCGATTCGGATGCGGCGACTTCTTTGGCTTGGTGACGCTTGCGTCGCTCTTCGCGGTTTCCACCCTTTTTAGATCGAGCAGAGGACTTACCCTTTGAATCGCCTTCTTCAGGCTTATTCTCAGGAGCCTTCTCCTTGGATTTGGAATCCTTGGAGTCCTTGGTTTGCTCTTTCCAATTAGGGTTATTACCCTTACGCTTTACAGCGGAAATCTTCTTGATGGAGCCAGAGATGGCAGTGCGGCGCTGATATTCACTAGTTATAGCGATCCGGACGATTTCGAAAGTAAGTTCTTCTTGTTTATGAGTTTGCAGGAGTTGCGATGCGACAGAGTCCCATTTCTGGGGAATTGCAGCAAGAAGAATCATGGCTTTTACGAATTGAGGAAGGATGACAGCGTTGCCATCAAGGCGGGCAAATAGAGTGGCGAGAGCGGAGATCTCGGTTTCTGGATTTTCATTTCCAGAGATTCGGATAGCGAGTGCGGAACGGAAGTCGAGGAATATAAGGGATGAATCGGGTTTGCCATATTTGGCAGAAATGGCGGCCCAGAGATTGTGAGCAGTGAGGGAACCAGTAAAATAGCTAGCGATATCAGATTTCATAGTCATTTTGATTGTGCCAAGAGCTTGGTCATCATGATCGAACCAAGCGAGGCGGATTTTGTGATGGTCGGCGGCAGTGGTACCATCAGGAGGTGATTCAGCTGGTGGGGCATCGATTCCATTGGGGCCAGTGATTTGCCAGAGACCTCGGTATCGGAGAACGGTTTCAACGTCCTCAGCCCAGGTACGGTAGTTAGTGCCGTCGAGCTTCTTGATGTTATTGATATTGATGGTGGCAGACATTGTTGATCAGAAAAGGTTTGAGGATGTCTAGTAGAGGGGGCGACGTTAGCCTCATGTTTTAATGATGAAAATGCTGCTGCAGCCTTTTCAGGCGCACGCCATCAGGTTTAAACTGGACGGATGTCAAGCTTTATTCAAGCGACATAAATACAACATATATTTCTATAGTTGGAAGTGGCGGGTGGATTGACCAGACAGCCAGTGAGTTCACGCTTTTCATGATCATTCCATCAGACAGTCGGTTGCTGCCTTATTCAGGCGCTACCAGTCGTCTGATATCCCCTTATTGTCATCTGAGAACAATGCAGCCTTGCTCAGGCGCATGTTTCAGTGACCAGGTAGCCAGCCTCTCATTGCAGCCTTGTTCAGGCGCATAGAGAGTGGCACCAGGGCCCATAACCTGTTGAGCGGCACATATAGTGCGCAGCGGAACTGGCTATTACTTACTGGTTAGCTGTGGGGCTTGTACTTAGATGATACTGGTAAGAGGTAGAGAACCACTTGTATTAACCGGTAATTACAGAGGTGTTTATATAGATAATGAGAGCTGTGCACAGTCCATGTGTCAAACAGGTACAAATACCATGAGGGTGAGTCACGGAGTGAACAGCACTTGTGTGTGTGTGTTTAGGCGCTTATTCAGCGCCTATTATGTAAGCGGGCGTTAAGCCACAGCTTAGAGGTGCGAAGAGTTTTGACACAACACTGGGTGATACCCACGCCATGACCGATTTTCCTACTGCCGCTGAGACAATCGGGTAAATTTCAGCTCGAGATGACCAGCGCCGAGACTCACGACCTCCAGGGCACCACAGCGTCTTGAACTTGCCGCTTCTCCAATCCTGAAACTTGGGGTGCTCGAGGAACCATGTTCCGGTGTCAGGAGCGCGTTTCTCGAACGCCGCACTCTGCTTCTCGCTGAAGTCCAGGGGAGAGAGCCACTTGAGGATGTCTCGGAGTTCCTGGTCTGGCATGAATGACATGAGCTGCTTCTTTGCGCATCTGGATAGTCCACGTATACGCACCATATGCACTCTCCTTGATAATCTTGAGGTCGGCTCGCAATTGGTTGCCCAGTACCATCTGATCTGAACGGAGATGTGAACGGAGATGAGCTTGCTGCTACCATGGCTCATGTGGATATACGCACCCCTCTGACTTGTTTCGACGATGGCCTTGATTCCGTGCACATTCTGTCCCATCTCCTCATCGGATATCCTGGTCCGCCAATCGTCAATCCCAATTCATAATTATCAGTGAGAGACAGCCACTCACATCGAGGATGATTGGAGGGCAAGTAAGATCGAAGTCTTCAAACGTTCCATGTCGCCCAGCATCGTCTGAACTTCCTTCTGACGAAACGGCCATGTAACATCCTTCAATCTATCCAGAATTGGGATCGATTTCCTGGTGTTCGACGGCGACGCGATCCGCTCCAGCTCCTTCGCAGTGGATCGCAGGATATCACAATATTGATTGAGCGAAGTCTCGATGTCAGTGTCCCGCAACCTTGTGACACTGTCATTATTTCCAGTGGTTTTTGCACCTTTGGCACGGCTTTGGAGGCTCTCAAGGATATTTCCGAGGGGAGAGACCTCTGAGAGTAGTTTTCGCCGGTCGTCCTCGGCACCCTTGACGGCTTGAATGTAGCTGACAACCGTTTCAATGAGGTCGATTGTGCTTGTGATGGTACCGAAGATGTCCATGGGCGACAGTTATTGCGAAGGAGGGTTGGCCAGTTCGAAAGCGCCGGCAAGTTGGAAGCACGACACCGCAGGGCGCCTATCCTGACTTCTATTCCGCCTGAACGACATCTGGATCCAACTTGTGGGAAACGATCAAATCTCACACCAGGAGGATCAAATCTGTGTGGGATTGGTATGTAGATTACAGCGAGGACTCTACAGGACGAGATCAAATGAGATAGCAAGCCATTCTAAAATAGAAAGAAAATAACGCATCATAGAATGAGTTAGCGCTCAACCTGCAGCCATACTATGACATGAGCGACCGCACCAAGCCATGTACTATGGCGTGCATTTTGACCACCACCCTCTGGCTCAAGGGCCCTATGGGTTTACCAAGGCGCACGAAAGACATGCCAAACGTGAGTTTCTCTGTTATGGTGGATAAGTTTGGCTTGATCCGAGGTTTTCACCAGTGATGCGTTTGTTGCGGAAGGGGGCTTGCAGACTCGAATTGACGCCCTCGTCAATGACACAGCAGCAGAATGACACAGAAAAGATTGGGCGAATTGGACGACACCATTGAATAGATGCTTCCCACGTCCACTTTTCCAACTGAGAAATATTTATCTGCCTCACACGAGTCTTCCACGCAGCCAATAACGCGTCTGATATTGTCTGGCCATTGATAGGATGGGGTAATGCGTGAGCGACGCGTTATTTGGGGAGGGGTAGCGTCGATTGCTGATCTGGAAGCGGTTTTGTGGACCGCGAACTCGGCTCGCGAGACAGAATGGATCGACTGATGATCCTCCCTGAAGTATGAAATCTTCAAATGGCTAGGCGTGTAAGTCCCCCGCCGGGCAGTTCCGTCGAATTTCTACGCGACTTTTCCATTCCCTATAGTGAATTAGTTTCAATGTGTTCGGAATCAAGTGTAAATCGCATTATGAGACGCGCCTGGCGACAGTGACGGGGTTGATGAGCGACGCAGACCGGGGGCGCTTAAATCGCATTATGAGACGCGCCTGGCGACAGTGACGGGGTTGATGAGCGACGTAGACCGGGGGCGCTTACAAGGGGGTTGCCTTGCGATGGAGGTAAAGGCTGAAGGATCAAAGAGAGCGCTAAATTATGGTTGGCCGACCGAAATGGATTCCCGGGCTCGAGGACCCGCCCGAGATAGGTGACTTGCCTGCACACACACAAGGCTGGAAAAACGAGTAAGTTCGCATCTTGTACAAGGACGTGAACCCAGCCTGGGAGGTGGTGTTCAATGGTCATGACAAGGGTATGTTTGAGCGGTGGTTGCTGGAGGCAGCGGATGAGGACATGATCAAAGAATATATACACAGCGTAAAATGACAAAATGTGACTTGGTCATATCTTGAGAAATTACGCAATTTGATGAGAATTTAACCGAAATCCGACAAACGAGAATGTGCCGGTGGCACATCCTCGTAGCCCACTCGAGTTACCACAATCCAACTGCAATATGACCCCGAGGAACTTCGAAATTTAAAATGCGTTTCTTGACCAGCTACCACATGTACATCAACATCAAAACCGCGGTTGACCTGGCTCCTCAACCATCCCGATTCATTCCACTGGTGACGCAGTGAAATTAACACTACACAAGCGCCTCTACTCTTGAACTATCCCCCTAACACGTCCAGCTTGAGTGAGTATCCTAGTATTCTCGTCCTGTGCATATATGCGCACTCACTGAGATGAACAGTTTCAGAAATAGTTTAGCAGCCCAGTAGCACCACCACCCGCCCGTAATCGCACCCCATCAGATCAAGTCGAAATGGTATGGAATGCTTAGTATCTACTTTCCGGTCTTTAACTGATGCCACTTCTGTAGTCTGATCCAACGCCGAACCTACGGGGTGGCAGGGCCACAGCGCACATGCGCGCACAGGTGAGGTGCACACATGAACAGTCCTGAGACACATCCTAACTGGCTGTCCGTACCACAGGGATTATCGAGTGACACGATTGGCCACGCGGCCCACGCCTGCCAGGTGATGGTTCATCCACCTTTGCTATTCACCACTACTCTATAGTTTTTTTTAGGCTACGGGTACCTTCCGCTACATCGTGGGATCATTAGGGTGCAAGAGTTGAGGTGTGACTCGCAGTGGCAAGCGCAGGTGCGGCGGGGTACGAGCGCTGGTGAGGCAGCGCACCACAGCGGTGCGGGCACTGGTCAAGCTTGAGGGCTTGATACAGTTTAGGTTTTATATTAGCATGTCCGGGTGTGGACTTGTAATCCAATTAATTCAGTTGTTGGTCTGCTTTCATCGTTCAACAATTGAGAGGCATTGCGAGCCACCAGAGCTGGCTGCCAGATAGCAAAGCACATTCCCGTCGGATTATGGTAAATTAAGAATTGTAGCATTCCAAGCAAATTCTTGGAACATTCATGGTCAAATTCAGGTCGAGTTCATGTCATATTTGAAGAAAGGTTCGGCAATGTGACGAGAGCCACATTCTGGACACATTCCGAGCACATTTCCGTAGATTGTGAAAATTTGATGAGGATTTGCCCACGTCATATTTTAGCCCAATACGCTGTGATATGGGAATGAGAAAAAAATGCGATGTGGCATATTTCACGATCAGTCGGAGCAGGAGGCGCTGCTGGACGACGCAAATGTGGCATGAGCGAGGGAGCAATGCTTTGTTTGGTTGACCCAAAGAGCGCAAACAGTGACGTCACCTCGGATCCCCGACTCTGAAACGGGCACGCTCATCTGCAGTCCAAAGCGGGGTATATGCAGGAGGTTGGGGTGTGTGGGGGATCCTGTGGCTCCTTCAAGTTTTGCATTTCTTTACCACGTTGCGAAGCTGTCCTGGTCTCATCTTTTTTTGCCTACCAATCTGCCAGCCGCCGCATACCCACCATAACATTTCACTCTGGGTACGAGGACGACGACAACGAGATCGTAACCAGAGAAAGAAAGGCGCACCAAGCATACATCCGAGAAGCCGCCTACAAGTCGCATTGTTGGCATCATCAAATGCAACCGACGCGCGTGGGTTGTTTCTCATGTATGTTGACCACCTGACCAAAACTCAGTGCATCATCGAACACAACATGCTTATTCGCAACTCCAGTACCCCCCTCCGACTCAACCCTTATCGAACAGAGAGTGCTCGCCACGATCGATCGATGAGACACCACTTCGTCCGCGCCCTTGGGCGGGTGGAAAGCACAGAAACAGCAAGAGAATCTCTTGTTGAACTTTCGAGGTCCCATATTGACCGTTTGGCAAGGCTACTTGTACGCATCGGGGCGAGTACCTCCTCATGGCGAGCAATGGGTGGTTCCGCCCAAAGGTACACATCACTCCGCCGAATATTTATGCTCCGGGAGTGCTGGGCGCGAAACCTGTGGCTGCTATGGTCTCGCCAGCGGCATTGACGCTCGCTTCACCGGTCCGATCCAAATATATGCCGGCAGTCTAACGCCCCTAGTGGAGGTGTGGCTTAGGCTACACGCGCAATTGACCATTCAGTGTTTTTTGCACACTCACCGCATGCACGTCAGGACTGATCATTCACGCCACTCGCCCTATAATTCATGTCTCGCTGCGCTGGATAACCACTATAGAACGGTCTGTTCAAGTTGTAACGTCCTATTTGTTACTCCCCTACACCACACGCGGCACCATTGTTTCGATTATCGTGCGGACGCGTTACATCTGACGGTAGGGTCGATGCGGACGGATTCGTTGTCTTGGCACTCCTCGGCCATTGGAGGATGGTCAACGATCGTCATTGGAGACCCGGACGCGATTCCTTCCCGATTTGTGACATCGACGTGTGGCATTTGGATCTTTGGCCGCTTCCATTTATTGACGTCATCAACCCCGACGACGCTCGAGTACGCGCGTGTCGAGGCTTGTTCTTACATATATAAAAGGGCGACCTGCGAATTCATCTTTCTAATTATTCTCCCTACAAACTTCTCAGTCCTCACAATTCAACGAAGCCACAAGTCAAGTTTATTCAAGAATGGAAACCCGAGAACAAGGCTCGATCATCCCGACGCGCGAGCTAAGCACTCTTACGCTCTTTTCGCGTACTCACTCCTTTTCTGCGAGTCGACGACCGCCCTCGATCCCACATCGCTATATCATCGCGGATGCTTCCCAGGGGCGTAGATTTGTCTGGAGAGTTCGCATTGTCAAAAACGGGGAGATCCACGGCGTGAGTACGTGACCTGGAAGCCGACGCCGGAGGTGTAGGCTACCATACTGAGTCGGGAGCTCCAGTACCAGGACGAAACCCATCAGTCAAGGTGCTAGACTTCCTACCACTGCGTGCTGCGTATTCATTCACGCGCTCATTGCCCAGCCACCACCGTTCGGGTGCGCGACGATCGACCTCCACTCCAACAGCCTAGCGAATCAACGTGGCGGCCGCCCCAAGCCGCGTTCACTCTCGATTACAAGCATGATGACGTCCTGAAGATGATAATGTTACAATGATAACTCCGGTATCATGCTCGGTGACGCACTGGGGTGCCATGTCGAGAAATTCTGTCAATTTTTATATGGATTCCAAAATGTACTAGTACTCACCCGAATGGGGGTTTTGAAAGACCAGAACAATAAAGCGTAGCCAAAACAGAGAGCCGCTCACATCAATCACACGCCGTAACACCAATCAGTTGGTGCGCGCGCAACACCGTGGGGTGGGTGCATGACTTCACCTAGTAGACACGTCCGTGAGCCCCCCCAGTTGCCGATCCTTGAGAAATAGCGGTATGACTCTACGAGCAGGCGCATGGGTGATCTCACGCAACGGATACACCCGCGGGTTCGTCGACACTAAATCCACCCCCGCATACGGTCCACCCAATTGTAGAGCTGAGGACCTTGCGCTCCGGGCGGAGGGACGCGACAGCGGTGTGGCCTGGTGGTGCCGTGGAAGTAAAAGGTCTTCGTATGGGAAGGTAAACCCACCGGCAGCGCGGAGCACCGTGCAAGGGAAGCTGTTGTACCATCCCCTCGAACGGACTCGTTCCCTCGCCTTAGGAAGCATAGACTGATTATGTCGGGGGACAGAGGGATATAGCCAATGTCTGCGCGATAGTGGCCCCGTGCTCGTCGGGTGGTATGTGGGTGTTGAGCGCACGTGCACGTGTAGTTTTCGATGCCCTCGTAGAATAAAACCGGGAAGTTGGTGTAGGATGCGTCGGAGAGTGTGGGGCTTACCTTGACACTACGCGAATTTTTTGTCCTTCGCATATAATAAATGGGCTGCCTCATAGTTTCAAGGTTTTCGGAATCAGTTGAAAGAAACACACCTTGACGACGTTGGCGGGGTTGAGGAGGCGGACTGCGACGTGGGCGGCACTAGGGTTGCTTTGCGACGGCCCAGGTGAAGGCCTCGAGTAATTATCAATCATGCTTGGCCGAACCAAACGAATTCCCGGAACCGTCATACTACTCTACGGAACACGGCTAAGCACAAACCCAGGCAATCCAACCTGCTACCTGGAAAGTTCAGCAACTAAAGCTTGAATCTGGCGGGTGTTGACGCGCGCTGGTGTCGGAGTGACGAGTCCTGAGCGCAGTGTGTGCATATTGGATGGATGATAAAAATAAACAGAAATGACCGTCTCGTGACATCATTTGAGTAACCGTGGGAGAACCTGGGTTGCTCAGCTCCGCGTCTTTCAAACTTTGCCTGCAACTATGTAATTCTCGGTATCCGCATTTCCAACCGTACAGAACGTCAGCTCATGGCCTTCACCAGAGCAAGATCGCATTCAGGAGCTGCTCAAGGGTTCATGTCCGACCAGGATGTCTGCCTGCGTTCACGCCTTCGGGCATCCGCGTGGCTAGTGCGGTTGCTATTCAATCCCAACAATGTAAGTATTACCATGCATTCCTACCGTTTAGCACTCTGTATTCTGATTCGTGGATCACCTATATTGAGGGCACACCCCCGGACCGCTGGGTACCAACATTTCAAGCGAGCGGTGGTGGAAGGGGTCTGTCGAAATGGGTTGGGTTGATTGATAGGCATCATGATGTTGCGTATGGGATGTCAGTGTGGCCTTGACCGTTGATCCTATCACTGGTGCGCTATGCTGGAGTGCCTCTACCATCGGATCAAGCTGACATGCAGGCTGGCTATTCAAGACTCAGACTCAGGCTCGGTCGACCTTTTTGTGATTCAACAAGTCCATGGCATATATCCCGTCCCCCACCGATACTGCCCGTGATTCTAGGCCGGGAACGACGCATGTACTCGTTCAACTCCCATTCGCACAACATGACCAGACCGCTGACGGTGAATTCGTGATCTCTATATCCATGCGAAGGCCCTGGGGTATTTTTCAGAGCGCACACAGGGGCCTCAGGTCGTGGGCCAGTCCCAGACTTTCGGTCGTCCGATGCCTAGATACGCTTTTCGCAACCATCCCGTCGCAGGTTTGTTACCATTTAGACATCTCATTGCATCCACTTATATATTCTGTCTTCTCAGGCGGTATCCCTGAACGTCCAACCCGCAGATTGGATTCAACGTTCCACATATGAGAGACATGACGTCTTGCTATTTAGCCGACCTTGGTTCCCCTTCTATTATCCCATGGCCACACCGCGTCGCCGTTTACTACCTCGTGTATCATTTTGAATGGTAAATGATGGAATATATTCAATTCTCAACTGCTATAGATATTCAAGTAGAGGGAGATGAACAACAACAACAGCACGCAGCGAGGTATGCCCACAACCCCGCCCAGACCGTCTTCCCCCCCTTCCCTTCTGTCTCCTCTATTCTCGCTTCCTCATCGTCTTTCACTCCTCCATCCCCTGCAGCATATTCCCGCTCGGCGCCCACATTCCCATTGTTGTCCGCTGACCTATCCTCTTCACCTTCTCCATCCTCTTCGCCTTCGCTATCCTCGTCGTCTTCGCCATCCTTGTCGCCTTCGCTATCTTCTCCGTCTTTCGTGCCTTCTTCCTCTTTCCGATCCCGTTCCTCTCTCCTATTCCCTCCCACATCCCCGTCCACATCCTTCCCAGACCCCGCCCTCAATTCTGGCCCCGTGAGACCGCCTGCCGCCCGCAGTAACGCGATGGTACCCTTACGATGGTTTTTGATGGCATGGTCAAGGGGTGTCTTGCCATTGGAGTCGACAAGATTTACATCAATGTCAGCTTGACCCAGGAGGAGCCTCACAACTGCGCTGCTGCCTTTCCGTGCTGCCACAGTCAATGGCCCCTGACCTTTCGAGTTCTTCGAGTTGATATCCATGTTGCCTTTGGCCAAAAGCCATTTGGCGACCTCTTCGTTATCGTAGCGAGCTGCAAAAGCTAGGTACGTGTCGCCATCATTGCTTTTCCAGCGGGTGTCCAGATCGGCTCTTGCTAACAGCAGCTGGATGACCATTTTATGCCCCTCTTCTATCGCAAATGATAGTGGTGTCTGCCCGGCCCGGTTGCGCGAATTAACGTCCACATCATCCCGTGCCAGCAGCAGCTCCATGATCCCAGCGTATCCCCCCTCCGCTGCGTACATGATTGGCGTGTCCCCAAGATCGTCGAACAAATTGACATCAATGTCGCCCCTCGCCAGCAGGAGCCGCGCGACTGCCTCATGCCCAAAATATACCGCGGTTGATAGTGGTGTCCACCCTCCCCGGCT
>QGOG01001219.1:0-10437 GCA_003313185.1 Collybia sp. MG36
GACCGGGTGTTGCGGATTTTCGTGGTTGGTGGTCTTTCTACCCAACTCCGTCTTGATCTCAACTGTTCTTTCCAAGAATGACGGCATGCGCAGTCTGCCCACCGCTGAGTATCCGGACAAAACGGAGGGTGTGACGTTGAAGTGCAGCAGGAAGCAAGAAACCGTGTAGTATCCCCCCCCCCGCCTTTCTCCATTAACACTTGCTCAATGGTTCACCCATAGGCTTGCTACCGAGATCCATTAGGTGTTGCTCGTACATACCTCTCCCTCGGCGAAATCGCCACGCGGATGCCAACACACCTGGTATATGGGGCTATCGATGACTACATGTATGTTATGGCTCAATCACAAAGATTCTGCTGATTGATTGTTACAGGTCAAAGGAGGTAAAAGAGGATGTCATCAACGTTGCCAGCCAGGGCAACCTAGCGTCTGTTTCAAGGGTGGATGGCGCTGGGCATCTAGTATGTCTACTGGGATTGATCTGGTGTGTTGACTGATTTCCTACTTAGATTGCGCAGATGAATCCAAAGGGACTTGCGGAGAGAATCTACAATATACTAACACAACCTAAAAATATCTCAGCCAAACTGTAGGCGTTCTAGAGTTAGATATATTCCACCATAATCTGGATGGAGAATATATAGTGCACGATTTCAACCTTGTGACCGCAAGAAACCTAGTTCAGCTCGCTACAGTTTCGTCAATGATGGGCAATTCGTGATCCCAACATGATAAGCCTCTTCCGATTTGGAGATTGCCTCAATACTGCAGCCAAGGGCCGTTCGGATTCAAACTTGGTTCGATATGTAGTAACAGTGATTGATTTTGAAACCAACATACAAAACATAAATTCTGATCGTAGCGGGCGGAGTATTGACTTTGGGCTGGAACAATCCTGTGGGAGCTCATCAGTCCTCTGTACGGCTTTCAAGGCATCAGTGTCAAATGATGTGGGCAGCATGGAGTACGATGGGGACTATAGTAGGAGGAACCTCAGGAGAAAATGATGGGGGAAGGAGGCAGGAGGTTGATTGTTGATCAGCGAGGCGTTCATAAGTGCGACTTGGCTGACTTGTCACCCGTAATCAGCCAATCGCCGAGGGAGAATGAGAAGTCGTGGCATAATATGGTGGTTGACAGTTGTGCGAATCAAATGAAGGGATTTATTTGCGAGCTGTGGCACGGGCGACCGGTCGCTAATACCGAGTCCTGGGAGTTACAGGGTGTGTGGGGGTTGGCGAAGTATCTGCAGATGGTTCCAGTGAGGTCTTGGTCGTACTGGGGTGCGCGGTGAAAATGCCTAGTCACTCACAGCACCAATCGCCCCCCGCTACGCCCAACGCTTCAGGAGAACACCGACGCCAACAGCCCCAAAAATGGTGCTGACCAAAACACCCCACATCACCACCGCAAATGGCTCTGACGTGTCCTGGCCCGCGAGCAGGATGGGGCGCGCCAGCTGGGCCACGATGAGCGCTATCTCTCCTCGCGCAACCATGCCCATCCCCACGACTGGGTATGCGGCTTCGGATGGGGTTTTTTGCGTGTCGCGGGTGCCGAACCAGCCTCGGCTTACCAGTGCGTTTGGCCAGACAAGGATCCACAGGCCTGCGATGGCTTTGGCTAGGATCATCAGAAGCGAGTACAATAGGCCTCTCCAGATGACTTGCTGCGAACCGCCGACGGAGAATAGGGAGCGGATGGGGAGGGCAATGCCGATGGACGCGAAAAAGATGGGTGATAAAATGGATTGAAGTACAGGCGCCAGAAATATTGAAAAGGCGCCGGTGGGGTTGAAGCACGTTTCACTATTGTCATCAGCTTGGGAACCGACCGCATAAGCGACAAATGCTCCAGCCAAATAAGCACCGAATAGTTCACTTGTCCCTGCGTACTTGGCGCCGGCGACAAACCCCGACAGACAAACCACGAGGAGAAATAGTTGGATGCGTCCAGTGTATATCCTATCCCTCCATGAGATCTTCGATAGGCCTTTCTGGAATGTATAGGCAAATACTGGAGTCCCAAAAGCGAACCCAAGCGAAACGAGGATAGGCCTCGCAATTACTTTCCACGAAACCGAAGCACCGCTGCCTGGTGAAGGAAGGTTGGGAATTATGGCGGCAATCACCAATCCCGCGATATCATCTAGGAGCGCAGCGCTAATCAAAACAGCACCTGTCCGTGTCTGTCGTAATTCAGGGCGTAGCAGAGCGAGCGTTGTGCCCAGCGACGTAGAGCAGAGCGCCGCGCCAGCTCCAAACGCCTGAAGCACCGAATATTGATACCCAAAGTGTAAAAGGAGAAGGGAAAGTGCAATGGGGAGAAGAATTCCCGTAAGAGCGATGGTGACCGAGAGCATGATGTTGTTGAATAAGAGCCTGATTTGTGGAGAGTCCAGCTTCGAATACCAGGAGCAGCAGGCCGATATATCCGAGAACGATGAAGGTTTGCTGGACATTTTCTGGAAGAATCCCTGCCACCTGAGGGCCGAAAATAATGCCAACGAGCAAGGGGCCAATCAACCCGGTGTTGATTATTTGGGCCAGTGCAACATCAGCGATACTGATGAGGTAAAGAAACGAAGAAATGATGAGTAGGGTTGGAACAGGCGGGGTTTCATAGTGGTCTTCTGATGCGACCATCAGAATTCCAGTTGAGAAAATCAGCGCTAGAAGCTGTACTGGCCGATGAGGAGAATCAGGTCATCAATGAATCAATCGCGATGTCGGATGGAGAAGATATCTTGGAGTGTGTTCGGCTGTATTCGGCCCCCGGGACGCCACCGGCCCGCCTCCCAGCAACGAGGTCGCGCGAACTTGAATTGTGAACCGTGGTCAATCACACTTGAATCATTCCTATAAGCTGAGCAAGTGGAGAAATAGAAAGTATTCGACATATATCGTAGCAATATTTGGGAGGAACTACATATGTACTAACTTTCGCGATGAAAACGGTTCACAACACCTCAGGCCCTCGATACTCCAGTCCTCGTCCTCAAAATCCCGGGAAACGATGCAGAATACAAGTAGAAAATGTGAAATGTGAGCAGGCACTATGCATCACTCCCATCCTCAAGTATGTCTGGGCCCATCCAAAGATCTGCGGGTGGCCGTCGCCTCGGAGGCGTCCGAACGCTTCGAGCTAATGGACACTGATCTGCCAACCACGGTCCTCATCGAATCTTGCGACGCGTGGCGGCGAAGCAGTCCCCGTCTCTCGTCGCTGCGTCCCGAGGGAGGAGTTGCCCTGCGCGCGGTAGTCACGGATCTTTTCAGGTCATGGACTACGCCCTGCATCTTGGGCAGCGCGGTCTTCCTCACAGATGCTATGAATCGCGAGCGTGGCGAGATTTCATTCATTCCGGAGTGCGCTCGGTGGGCTTCCTGCGATTCGGATGGGGATGTGATGAGGTTGGGCGGCAGGATGTCTTGGAATGTTGTGGCGGGCGGCCCGCCTGTTTTCACAGAGAGAGGAGCATTGCCATCCTTGTCTTTGAGGTCTACAATAAGTTTCATGGTCAAACTAGTGGTATTACATTCTATGGCGCACCGGTGGCAAAGGCATTTGGGCGGGGAGCTGTGCCTCGAGGCGCCGAGGAGAGCGGCCTCAGGGTGCCATATTCTGCCCCAGGTTCACCGACGTAGTATTTGCCCTGTCGATCACGAAACGTATATTGACTGGTGTCTGCATCGTACCCCACGCGAGTAACGCCTTCGGGCAGGCGGTAAGAATCCTGAAGGGTATCATATGGTGATTAGTCTGCCAGTACAGATTACGTGGCAGTTTCAATGGTATGTCACCTCCGTGAACTGAGACCAACGACCTGGCATGATAGTTCTCTTCTAGTATGGACTTTCAGGTATTACAGCGATGCAGGCAGCGTAGAATCCTTTTGTATGGGTAGCTCAATGTTAGAGGATGAGGTCGGATGATAGTTTAGAGCACTGCCAATGGACAGCCTCCTACAAGTTACTAAACTGGTGTACGGCACACAATCAATTCATGATGACAACCGGGGTTGGTGTGGCTCTCCGAACAACCATTCGAGATATCGCCCCTTGCAACATACGTCTTTGTACCTATCTTAGTACAGCAGGATCACCCATAGCAACTGTGTCATGGTGTCCGAGTCCTACCCGCAACGATATCCTTCAATTGAGTCTTTGGGATCGCAGCAGCGAATGCCTTCCGCTCAAGTCGCGTGTTCGTCTTTTGTTCATAAGCATACCCAAATCCAATGAGATCGAATTCTGAGAATGCAGTCCCAAAGAACGATAGTCCAATGGGGCCTCCCGGTGCAGGCCAAATCGTCTCCGCACCCGCGGAACCGGTTGTGACATTATCGGGGTAAAATCCGAGGGGCACTGTCAGCGGCTATGGATATAAGCGTCTTGACATGAGGCAGAAAATTTACCAGTGATTATAGGATAGCCAGCGATTGCTGTGAATTTCGGGAGTGAGGATTCGGGGTCCGAGTTGACACATTTCACGCACCTGATGGGGCGTCGGAGAACCCAGTAGCAGGAAGCACTAGTGCATCTAAATTATGTTCTTTCAGCGCGGCATCTATACCCCTTGTTGCACCAAGAGCTTTGTCAAATGCGAGGCTGTCAAAGAATGTGGAATTGAAGCCATTGGTTGCCTCAAACATGATGAATCTAGAAGACGTCATCAGGGCGAACCAAGTTAGCGGCTAGGTCTACAGACATTGATTGGTCCTCGAAACCTTTGGGTTCTTCGAGGGTTGGATTCTCATCGTTGAATTTGATCAAATCAGCAAGATTGCGAACACCAGAAGGATTTTCGAGAAGCGATTTGAACCAAGCATGTAGCTGAACCTGAGAAGCTCTGTCGTAAGGGTATGTAATGTACCGATAATGTGGTCGAATACCTTCAAATCGATACCCAAAACAATTGTTTCGTTGTTAGAGACGGCAATCTCATCAGCGGAGGGTAAGTCAGCTGGGTCGATAATGGTCGCCCCCAGGCTGCGAATAACTTCCAGCGCCCGTTCAAAAACGGTATTGACAAATGGGTCAGCCCCAGAAATGCTATCATTCAAAAAGGCCCGACGCGGGACCCCGATCCGCTTTCCCTTTAGAGAATCGATATTAAGTGCCTTTGTGAAATCAGGAACGGCGTGCGGTTGGGCAAGGGTGAAATTATCATTTGGGTCTGGTCCCGCAATAATAGTCAGAACTATTGCTGCATCTGTCATGGACCGGGTCAACGGGCCCACAGTATCCTGTTGGACCGAGATCGGAATTACTGCAGGTTTACAGAGAGATTATAAGGTCGTTTCGTGGGATAGGATAAGACCGCATCCTCACCGCCAGCCCTTGAAGTCAGCCCAACGGTCGGTCTTATTCCGGCGATGTTATTTTGGCTTGCGGGGCACGTAATGCTACCGGTTGTATCTGTTCCAAGGGTGACTGCGGCAAGGCCAATAGATGCAGCGACACCCGAGCCGGATGAGGAGCCGCAAGGGTCTGCACTGGGGAAATAGGCACTGGTGCACTGCCCACCTCGGCCAGACCACCCCGATCCAAGACTGCCCCGGGCATGCGCGAACTCCGAAAGATTGGCTTTCCCTGATCAATAATGTGAATAAACAAATCGATGCAGACCCAGCTTGTATACCTAGAATGATAGCACCTGCCCTTCTCAGCCGCTTCACAACACCAGCATCGCCTGGGACTATCGAACCCAGAAGACTGAATGAGCCGGCGGTGGTGTTCATCCCTGGGACAAACATGTATTATATGTATTATATGACAGTGAAATGAAGCATGGACGAACCTTCTGAGGCGATTGTCGCAATATTATCCTACATGTCTGAACAATGAAGCGTGCTAAAAAGGCACTTCTCTCACCTTCAAGAGAACTGGGATGCCATGCAGGAGACTGCGTTTCCCTTTCAGCTTCCGTTCTTTATCCAGAGCCGCAGCTTGTGACAAGGCAGATGGATTGGTTTCGATGACCGCGCGGAGGGCAGGGCCTTCGAAGTTGACCTCGCCGATTCGAGCAAAGTATGCCTATCGGGGTCATAAATGCATTGATACGCGGGTGAAGCTACTTTCCGAAATTATACCTGGACGAGGTCAACACTGGAGAAATAGCCCGCGTCCAATCCCGCTTGCAGGTCCAATACGGATGCTTCATATAGATCTGGGAAAACTACACCAGACTTTTCTGTGCTTGCGGAAACTCCTTGAAGCAGGCCTCCCAGCCAGGTACCTTTCAGGAGGACAAAAATGCTCAAAACCACTGACCACAGCATCATTCCCGGCGCGCAGGGGTTGAGTTCACCAAATACCGATGGACACCACCTCTTCAAATTTCCACGAATGGCTTTTTTATCTGTCCTATAGCCAGTGTGCTTTCGATGAGTTGATGACGGCTCTTGACGAGTTGATCCGATACATGAAGCTACTCGAGGTAGGGGGGTTTGAAATACTGAATGGTTCCCATTACCGAGGGCCTACGCTCTCAAGGGGCAGTGTGCACGTGTTTGTTGAGGATGCGCTGAAGCCTTGTAATAGAAATCGTCAGTACCATGCGGATAGTTCGGTCTCAGAAACTGCGCTATTTCAAGAATTTGTTTATGCTGATGATAGCATGTGGCTGGTTTTCAGTGATGGTGATACAACACATACCATTTCATCATGGAAATCACCAAGAGCTATGATTATTGTGCTTACCTTCTGATAAAGTCGCCCTACGAGAGACCACACCAGAATATACCAATCAGGTTGTTTGCAGCCAGATAGGAACGCCCATCATACAATCAAACTTTTGGGTTCGTGTTTGGATCATATAGTAACAGATTAGCTCACTACCTAGATCAATTAGTAACCTCCATGAACCGACTTTCCGCCTCTTTGAAGTTGATCACATTCCAGATAGCATTTAGGTACTAAAAAAAAGGATTAGGAGGAATTTTTGGACAGGTGGTGCACCTTACATCAGGTTTCACGTTCTTGTACTTGAGGCGTTCATGTATTAGTGGAGTGCAGGAGAGACTCATCAGATGATCATACCTGAAGGTAGAACGCCTGCAAGATAATTTTGCGTTAGCTTACAGTAAACAAATCAGGAGAATGGACCAACGTGTTCCCAAATATCGACCCCAATGATCGGAATGTGAGCTATTGGCCGGTTCATTCGGTCATGAGTAATTCGATTGAAACGGTGAAATACCCACATATTAATGGATCCTGATTGGCCGTGGTGACTATTTCGAGCTTTTTCGTGTCAGTGTTGAAGCCCTGCCCCAAAACGTGTGAGAAAACATGTCAACCAAGACGCAAAAATACACGAACAAGCCAGCCCCACCCGCTACCTTGGATAGCAGCAGTTTTAGCATTGAAACTCTTCTTAAATGCCTCAAATGACCCGAAGTCACGTTCGATAGCGGAGTTTAATGGCCCGCTTTCCAACTTGCCACCTCCTCCATTTGCTGGTGCCAGATTTTTCCAAAACAGAGAATGGTTGACATGCCCTACACCACGACATTCGGCACCGTACGGAGCCGCTCTGAAAGAGCTTACCCACCTCCTCCATTGAATTTCAAGGCAGATTGCAGGCCGATTTGCTCTTTGATTGAGTCAGACTTGGCATACGCCTCTTCCGCAGCATTGAGTCCATTGACATATGTCTGATGATGTTTCTGGTGATGGAGTTTCATGATTTGTTCTGAAATGTGAGGTTCGAGTGCCTAGTTAGGATTT
The DNA here is from genome assembly GCA_003313185.1 of Collybia sp. MG36. Lineage (NCBI taxonomy): Eukaryota > Fungi > Basidiomycota > Agaricomycetes > Agaricales > Clitocybaceae > Collybia > Collybia sp. MG36. The sequence continues at coordinate 7,737 of QGOG01001219.1, forward strand.
CAGCCTTGTGGTGAAGAGATATTTATGGTCAATGATACTGACATCATAGCTGTAGGGTAATTCCGGGAGGGTGTGCAACCCGCTTGAAGATGCCCGAAGAGTACGAGCAAAAATGGGACGGAATGAATTGCGGGCGATTGAAAGCATGCGTGGGGATGCAGAAGAAAGAGCAGTGGGAACCGCACCAACGGTGTCGTCATGTCAAGATTTGGCTATTTGCACCTGTTTCACTTACACTGAGTAAGCACAATAATCAATAAGCGGTTGCCGGTCCGACTCCGTGGATAACGACCGCAGCCCATGTTAGTGGCATGAGTCAGCCTGGGGATCACGAAGTGCCTGTGAGGACACCATGCCGCACTAGGCTCATCGGGTCCCCCAAGAAAGAAAGAAGAGTTCCAGCTGAGAAGCTGCCAATCATTGCGCTGCCTCGTGTTTTCGGTTTGCAGTTTATTGATGGAATTAGTGATCAGAGGGGAGCAAATAACAAGGGAGATACAATGGGGATTGTGATTGTGGAGCCAGTGAGTTAATAAGTTCAAATCCACGGAATTTGAAATGAGAGCCATAGCCCAGGTGCTCGTTTTCCTACACGAAATACGAGGTCCGCGATATTGCTATATACGTATTTCGGAAGATCCGAGCGCAGATTCGAACGGAAGTTATCTTAGGGGCATGCATAAGTAAATTGTACAACTCGTGCAAACGGAATGATATCGGTTCGGGAGACGGGCAGGCAGACTGTCCGTCGTGTGCCATCAGCCCTGTCGTTGGAAGAATCGCGGGCGTACCGTCCGTCGGGGCCGCCTTATGGGGGGGACTGGAGAGGAGCTAGCCTCACCGGAGACCAAGGATGGAAAAATAGATACTGCACCGCGTCGCATACTCATTCATTTTCGTCGCTTGGGTAGCCCGTGTCTTCGTTGTCAGAGGGAGAGAGCCCACCCCTTCCCCTCGGGGGACTGATGCTGCGGGCCTGACCCTTTTTTCTGCGTTTGCGCTCAGTTTCACGAATATTCAGACGGACGCCCCACCTCGCGAGCTGCTGGGAAGGGGGTAAGTAAATCGTGCGGCAGGAGGAGAATGGGAAAACCTTGGTGAGCTCAGTCGAAGCCTGGAGGCCTGGGAACTCTTTGGTGGAATATACCCGAAACGTACCGCCGTAGCACTCGGCCTGGATGAAGAGTTCATTGTGGTTGAAGGGTTTGGAGAAGAGATCAAATGTCCTGTAACGCAGGATAAATGTTCCCTCGGTTTTCACGGCGAGATCCTGTCAAAAATATGTCAGCGGGTCGACATATGAGGGCGGTTCTCTTACCGCAAATACAAACATGAGCGATTTTTTCCCGAGGTATTCGACGCAGGACGGCTGAACAAATGTGGCCCCAACGAGTGCAGAGGTGTTTTTCGAGCTCTCGGTTATGGGGACATTATCAAAACGGTAGACGACATCGTTACCAGGCTGTGGGAGGATGTATGTAGGGGTTACCTGCTGGGGCATTCGCAGCGGGGGGACCGATCCTGGAGGTATGGGAGCTGCATTTTGCGGGCCGGGATGCACGTGAGGTGGTATAAATGTAAACGAGTGCTGTCTCGCGTCCTGGTGATGCTGTGTAGGAGAAGCGGGGAACGTGGGTTGGGTGGGAGAAGTGGAGACTGATTCATGTCCTCGGGAGCCCCGGCGGCTGTGTTCGGGCTGGGGTATCGGGAACAAATCTACGGTGCAAACAAAACCGAGCGCCTGCACTTCGCTACTGTTTTTTAGGTTTTTTTTGGAGGTATATGGTGAGACTTACTCATAGCTGGCTATTTCTTCCTCCAATTGTCTTTCTGTTCCAGTTTGGAAGACTTGAAAAAGTCGGAGCTGCACAACGGGTGGGGGATCGAGAGGGCGCCGATCTACTCTTGCGTACCTTAAAGTTCAATGGGGTTTGTAAGATGTCGATTCTACCATCGGTGAATGCGTAATGGCGCAGCCTGCCGACACGTACTTTCTGCCCAAATCTGCCTTCTGAATTTCATGAAGCTCGGCGCGGATGGTCTGCCCTGCAAATTGGCCAGTGGCAAAATGGATAGGCCGCCCCATAAGCTCAGTGTCCCGCACTTGCGTTGTGTCGACCATTTGTTGGGGCAGAACGGACGGTTCGGACGATGAGTAATTGGTGCTGTAAGACCCATTGGGTGGGTGAGTAGAATACATCGCGTCGTACAGGGGAAACGATAGGATGTAACGGGGATACCGCAAAATGATATAGATCCGCTTGCGCGCAAGGGTAGTGGATGAGTCGAGAGCTAAAGTCCGGGGTGAAGGCGCTGCCCTATATATTGAGCCTGGATGGAGATCATACCCCGATATAGCCATTTCCAGGACCACAATTTTGGGGTGGCAGTGACAGAACTTATGGTTTGGGAAGTGGGCGAAATCTCGCCATCTTCCTGGGTAATTGAGGGTAAGATTGGAACAAAGTATATTACGGCCCGGGATGATAAGTGTGCGACGCAGTGTGTCTACATAATTATAGGGATCGTCCTACTCGATTCTGCTTGCGTGGAAAGCCAGCATACGTTTGTGGTCCCACAGTGCAAACGTGAAGAGAGAATTGCAGGCTATTGCAGGCGGATGCTGCTCAATCGGACCTCATAACTTGAAGCAGGCTGGGACTTGCCGCCGGGCTGATCCATGATCGATGAGTTGTGATTT
>QGOG01001220.1:0-25677 GCA_003313185.1 Collybia sp. MG36
TTCGCGCCACCAGGCATATCGCCGCTGGGTTGCCGGGGATCGAGATCTGGGCCTGACGGCAATTTGCAGCCAGAGGAGCATAGGGTTTTCGTGTACGCGATGTGAGGGGCGTGCAGAGAAAAAAAGGGGGACAGGAGGGAGAGTTGCGTAACGGGTTGCATGATGGTTACGATGTATGTAAAAACGGACAACACGGAACATAAAAATATAATCATAAACATAAAAAACCACAAGTTTGCTGGGTCCCTCACCCTTCGCTTGTGTCTGAACCGAAAAACCGAAAAACGGGGTGTCAACCCGTGATCACGTATTCTGCCTCCCAGCTGGAGCTGCAGCACCACCACTTGCCGTACCGCACCACTGGGACGGCGAACTGAACACCGTCGGGACGAGCATGGCGGGGACCTTCGCAGGTTGGTGCGTGCAGGCGCCGGGCCCAGACTCCAGACGCCAAACGCAAACGCAAGCGGGCAGGGCAGGCAGGGGGTGTGGTGAGGTAATATCTATCAGGCGGCAGGGTGTGCTATCACGCTGCACACATCGTATGGTATGACCACCCTCCACTCTGCATCTCCGTGTTGGTGATATTGATTGGATGACTGGCGACCATCGATCACGTATCGGTACGACTCCGCTATACACGCCGCGTTATACTCGGCAACGAACTGCACGACCCCGGTCTGACCCGGCGCACGCAGCAGGCAGGTAAACTGAACTGGTGTCAGCACAGCATCACCGACTTGGAGGTTGGGGTCAATGCCAGGGCGACAAAAGCGGTGCGCCCCACAGTTGGGAACAGGACTGGCACTGGATAGGACTGCGCGAACGTGCGCGGGGTAGGGAGGGGCGTTACAGCGCTGTGTACGCCCACCCCGCGATGCAGTGGATGGGATGGAGCCACGGGACGAGACAGATGGCTGAGTTTGCGCGCATCCACTTGGCATCTCCGCATGCAGTATCAACGTCAGTTCGATATCAAATCAGTTCGGTGGGAGGTGGCGGCAGACGCTACAGCGGGCATCCCAGAATAGAGGCAATGTCGTTGGCCATCCACCACATATCTCCGCATTCAGTACCAAGCCCACAACGGCGATCCCACGATAGCAAGGTGGGTAGGAGGGGGTGATATATTCATCCACCCACCACGCATCTCCGCCTTGGAATCGAAATCAGCTCAATGGAGCGGCATCTTCGAAAGCCTACTGGCGACGAGGGTCCCAGAACAGCAAATACGCTATATTTGCGCCTGTGCATTCCCGGCGGGGTGGGGCCATATCCAGATGATGGAATGATGGTTGCGCCCATCCACTGCGCATCTCCGCCTGCGGCGTCATCGGTGTTGGCATCGTGATCAACTCGGCGGCAGATGTCATGGTAGGGGTACCAGGAATAGCATAGCGCGGAGACGTGCAGGGCAGGGCGCTATATTTGCGTACGTCGCCCCGTGGAGCCGCGGGACATGTGGGGTAAGGATGGGGATCACATTGCGCTCACCCACCCCGCATCTCCGCCTGCAGATCACCTCGGCGGGGTACAGGGGTGTTATGGAACTGGGATAGTATGGCGCGGGAAAATGCGCGGGGCAGATTAGGGCGTGCTGGTCCGCGCCACCCGCTGTAGATCCAGCCCACGATTTGATTCGTAGCAGCAGATCAATACGAGCGCCACTGCCGCCGACGAATTCAGGGACGTGGGCTCCTGCGAGCGTGGTTTGGATTCCACGGGGCGCGGCGCACACCGGACGAGTGATGTGCGTTGTGCGAGATCGTCGGGAGGCGTCGCATGGGCCGTGCTTTATTTGTACAGGGTAGAGTCAGAGCGATGTTCTTGATGCAGAGCCTTTCCGCGGGGCAAGCGTTCCCAATCCAAAGCGAAGCAGGTAGTGTGAGCATGAGTGCTCAAGCAGGCAGATCGCGTGTCCGTGTACCAAGTATTGGGTCGAGGGTTTCTAGGTGATGAGCAGCACGCAGAAGCAAGCTGAGAGCGAGATGGTCGGAAGATACTGCAATGCAGGGCCAGCTTGTTGAATCCTTCACAGCATGTGAAACATTGATGCTGGCGTTGAACATCATCGGTGTCGTCATTGTACCTCGAGTTGACACAAATCCTAGCGATATGCTGCGCCATCACTGGATCGCGGGCCCTTGGAATCACTGTTCAATCAATGCGCAGTGATGAAACCAGCTCCAGGTCGTGTGTTTGTCAAGTGGCCTCGCTAAGCATTGGGGCAGTGATACGATGTCCTCGGGGTTCCAGCTCAAGTTCTGTTTTTGCTGTTGTGAGTTTCCTCCCAGGTAGTGTGGTATCCATCGGGGCGGGTGGGAAGAATGGTAGCGTGTCACGTTGGTCCCATGAGTCAGTGGGCGCTTATTACAGACTCCGAGACAGCAGGTTCATTGCACATTACAATCGCGCTGCGCAAACGCCGTTGTAATGATCTACTTGGTGATAAGAGTGTGATGGCAGGCGGGGGGGTGTGCGTTAAATAAGTGGGAGAGATATTCCTAGGTTGGACATATTGCACAATGTATCTGCCTGAACCAAGTCATTTGACAGCATCCAACCAGCTTGAATTGAGGTGTGATCTACGTGGATGGCTTGCACGACCGCCAGCAACACGTTCAGGCAGTTTAAACGTCCAATCAGAAGGTCTTGGGCGCCAAATTCGCGTAACACCGGCCCACCTGGTCGCATTTGCCCAAACACAGCAAACAGCAGCGTCCAATTCCCGAACAAGCAGAGCAAACGTCCAAGAGAACAACGCAAGTTCCAATTCCATCGAAAATACACTGTGTCCGAATATGCACGTGGTGTTCTTGATCTAGGGTTCTGGTCAAGTTTATCACCTGACCATTCCAGTTGACTGCTGTCATTTCTCGCTCGGCTACCCAGCCTGCAAAATGAATGTAATATAAGCCCAGAAAGCGGTACACGTCAGACGCGCCCACACAAGCGAACCCCTACGGATTCCCGGCCGAAAAAACCCGTGCTCGATAGGGCGCAAGTGAGAGGCAGAATGAAAGCCCTCGGCCCAGGGCGTCAATGCATCGTCATACGACCCGAACGTGTGTCTACACGAGGTGGCACCCCGGCCACAGAGTGGTATCATTGCACCAGCGCGGGGTATTTGCTATCTCCAATCCATCTCGTCTGCATCCGGTCCCCGCACAGGATCGCCGTAGCGTGTGCCTGCCCAGTTGCAGGCAGGCGGACACCCGCTGCCCAAAAGTTCTACGTAGAACATGGGAGCGTATGTGGGTAGGTGGTGGATCAGCGTGCCGTGAGAACAATCACCGGCGTGCGCGGATGCAAGCGGAGATAAGATGGATTGACGGGGAGGTATGTATGGTGGACAGAATAAGGAATATATGAGTGGATAGGACAGGGCGAGCTGGGCACCCCGAATTCAGTGAACCGGGCCATCTATTGTTGCGGCGTGAACCAAGGGTGGATGTCCGCGGTAGATGCAGGAGGCAAGGACAATTTGGGGTTATGCCAGAACTGTCCCGGAAGATAGGCCACAACACGAGACGAGAGGGAAGGTTGATGAGAGTTAGGCTGGGATAAATCGGGCATGATAGAGAAGGGGCATGTTCTGAGCTTCGTATTTTTGCAGAGGAAAAGGTGCATGTTTTCAGTCTATTTTGCCATTGGGATGGACCACGGCAAGGGAAATAGCAGGGGGGGAGGTTGGGTACCAAGAACAACCTTCGGCGGAACCATTTTTTCCCATCCGCAATTCAGCCTTGAAAGTACTAGGGTACCCGGACTCTGACAAAAGGGGAATCAGGCCAGATATATTCCCGTCGAGTTGATATGACCTAAATTATGCTCTGGAGCAATAGCGCCAGTGTCCGGGAGGTAGCCAAGCCCTAGCGCCTCCGCCGGAACCTGGAGACTTCCACGATTCGACAAAACGACCAAGAAGTACGCATCCGAGTTGCAAATGATACTTCTTTACTACTGGCTGCCGTGACGAAGAATGCTTTATCAGTCAGGAATTCGGTGGTAGAGCGAGCCTGCAGCGGCCCCAAATCAGCAGGCTTGTCACGGTCTTTTCTGGGGTGTAAAAATAGGTACTCCTAGTTGGCCGAGGTGGGAGGCTGCGATGTTTGCAAAGTTGGCAAAAATAGATGAGATGCCGACAGGGGACGTAGGGTTTGCGCCGGAATTGAACCCGGGGTGTTGATACCGCCTGGAGCTGATGTATAGACCCCAACACGAGGGGTAGGGCGCCTTGTGCTAGATTTAAAGAATGTGAATGAAAATCAGGCAATGGAAGGAGAGATTGCCACACCCATAGCAATCTGCGCAGCAAAGGACCATTCTACGGGTGTCTGTGTCCGCATGTATGGATTCACTGACTCGGAAAATGGAAGTGAAAGCTGAACTGTCGGTGTAGAAACTCTACCGATAGACGCGTGAGTGTAAGGTGACTCGTGAAATGTTGAGAGACCAATTGTGAGTTAGCTGACAGTTCATTGTGATTGGCGCCGAGCTGGCTCGTCCGTCGTCAGCGGGAGGGACGGTTGATGTCCTTTTCCTTGATTGAGCGACACCACTGAGTCCTGGGGCGCATGGGCACTTGCTTGGAGATTGTGCCAGGCGGCTGCAGCCACCAGCCGATCCATATTATCAACTGTAAAATCTCTCACGGTTGTGGCTTTGCAGTCTTTGCCCAAACTCGAACGAATGTGGCACGACATGTGGGACAGCTACTATTCATACCAATTTCGATGCTTCATTCGCCCCTTCCATGTACTTTCAACAACTCGAGGGGATTCGATTTCACAACTCAAGGATGCAAATGAACCCAAGCGCCTTTCAAATCACTCCGCACAGAAAGAATAGCTATGCTTGGCCTCCCCGAATCACCCTCTCTCTGGAGGGTTCCATCGATGGAATTATCTGAGAAGCACCAGTCTTCACGCCATCGCCCGGTTGGATCGTGTATCGGGAGAGCCAGTCGCTCAAAGGCAGTCCAATCATCTGGAAAAGTCACCGGCGTTCTCATTCTAACCATTCCTGAAGTATTACAGGCTTCCAGGCGTCTCTCACCCTCTTTTGAGACTCCTGGCTCACACGCTCATCCTCAGTTCGGACCGTCGCTAGCTGGGTCATCGCGGCTTGGAAGTGCTCCGATGTTCATTGTTGTGTCAATTCCATCATAAATGGCTTCGTCTTCCACCTCTTGATAAGTTTGGCTACGCAAACTGGCTCGAATTAAATTGCATGTTTACTGCCCCCTGCCGGGCCACTTTCCAGCCGATCCCCTTGCGGTGGGGCCCTTGAGTGATTTTATGGGGTATCCCGACTTCCCATCCTGATATTTACAATGTCGCAGATCATGATCGGGATTCATGAGCAGTCACCGGTTTCATTGCGCCCCACTGTCTAGCATGATTTTCTTCGGAACACATATGCAATGAACGATCGTCTCTCGAACTCATATTCCACGGTAGCCGGAGTAGCCATCCCGAATGGTGAAAATAGACTTGTGATTCCCCAACTCAACCACATGTCACAAACGGGCGTGTGCATGGCAGTATGTTTCTTCATGGAACAGCGTGTATCCACATCATCCAACGCGCTGAACACGAACACGCCTACCAAAGCAGCACAACTGTTCATAGACACTCAAATTACCCAAAACACACTATCTCCTCTCATGATGGCCATCGCATGTCAGTATACACCTAGTCGTGGTTATCATCATCCTACTTCCCCACACGCTCTAACATAAGCCGTTCTATATCGGAGTAATCAAGATGGATCAAGATAGAATCGGTCCAATCATCCGGGCCATGGCCATCGCCGATTACATCTCTTCTATCTTCTGGAACCAAGGAATTCTACCAATGCTTGCTGGCGTGATACACCGATGTAGGGACCCAGCTCACTCTCGCCTTTGATGTGCCCGCCAAGAGCCTTTACCAATCAACACACCCCAGTGAGTGTTAGTAAGTTATTAATAATGCACGGGTGGTCACTCCGGGAACTCACCGGTGGATCGTAGGGTTGCCCACCCATACTCCGGCAATAGCGTGGCAGAGTCATCACACCTCAGGATTGGTCTGGGTGATGCCTTTGCTGGTCAGGCGCTGGCGATTGGATTATTTGGGATTTTATCTCGCCGGTTCAGGTGGTATTATCGTCCCAGTATCGACATGGCAGTGGTCCATTAAACATTGATGATACGCTATCTATCTATGAGCTAGCTCATCTGGTCTCGACTCGCTCCGCTGGGATGCTTATTTCATTACTTCTTCCCAAATTATGCCAGGGGCGAATGCCAAGCGGCTGACTGCGCCAGCAAATAGTGGTCATTTTTCCGACAAACTCCCGCCATTCCATAATTAAACCCATTCGCTCGCTAATGAGCCAGGGTGTACCTCGGCTTCCGAATGGCCATTACAAGAGATAGTCGGAAACCGAGGCCATCATAGATAATCACCTCGTTGTTGCGATCGATTTGCGATTCCTTACCGACCGGGCGAAGTCTATGTGAAACGACAGGATTTGCGATTATCGCGCATTTGGTCAAGCATTTTGATGTGCAGAGCGTGATTTGGGCACCTCCTGGCATCGTTATCTTGGTCTGACAACTTAGCGGGCGGGATATGAAGGGCGGGCCTGTCCTTCGTAGGGGAACTGGTAAGCGGCTCGGTTTGACTATTGGTTCCTCCAGCTGACGATCGCAATGTGCATATCATAGCTCCACACTTGCTACAGGTAGCAATCGGCTACCTCACAATTTCTCCGCCAGTGCGCAGTTTCGAAGCGAGTTCGCAACACCTGTGCGGCCTCATGCCGTGGTCGCTTCTCTCTCTCATTATTTCATGCTCAGTGCCCAAGACATGATCCCACTTAGGGTCATTAGGAACACAGGATTATGAAAGCCGGTGTGCGGAGGGTGAAGGCACGCTAATCGGTCAATCTCGGTTTATCTAATCTGTGAGGATCCCACATGCTTAATCTTGAAGGTCGTTTCCTTCCCTTACCTACTAATAGCGAAATCCATTGATTATCGCGTACCCCGCCAGTAACACGATGCTCTGTGGCGGTAAATAAACAAAATAAACAATTCAAAAAGAATTTCCTCACTACAACTATCGACCACGATGCACCATTATTTTCCCAAGCGATACGCCACGCTGCAAATAGTTATTCGGCCGACCGTACGTCGTGTCCAACGGTTACCTACCAATCCCCCCACGCCCCAGTGTCTACGGGATATTTATTAACAGCCTTACAAAACAGCCTTACAAGTTCGCAGTCGGTATTATGACACCACGGCCCACGCCATACCCCTCCCTGGACGGCAATAAGAGTTCAGGCAACAGCGCGCTGGTAGGCCTGGCCTCAAAGCTGTCAAATAATATACCTATATGGCAATAGCGACCCGCGGACTCTGCGGACCGGCTGCGAGAGGGTTGAAATGACACAGCAAGGAAACCAGAACGTTGAAAGTGCATGTATAGCCCCTACGGACCGTTTCTTCCAAGCCGTTGGAGTCAGTCCCGATTTGAATCGAGGCGGAGGGTTTTGAAGCACACCAGAATGGAGTGAGCTGGTTTGGCAACAGTCTATATGAAATCAGCTATTTTGCCAAGGCGTCGCACTGAAGCTTGGCTATCGCTCTTGGCGCGCGATGCGCATTGGAGACAAATCACCATTATTATGCAGGTTCAAACCGTTGCCAAACTCTGGCGACGAAAATCAACCAAGACCCTCTCGGGTGCGTCAGGTACCTTCATGTAGATTGTGACATCCGTGATCTAATAGCCTAGTAGGTTGATTATTTCATGGGCTACAGGCATCAATCATAACAGCCCGCATACAAACACCCCGTCTGAGGTGTACTTGATGGTGGAAATTTGATTTCCACGGCACCAGCAGGTTCAGCCTCTTGCCTGCTTGCGAATCACGCGCACGAGCCAGGGGCCCGGTGCCAACATGCTTCTCGCTCCGACTCTTCATGTATCCCGTGCACTAATAGGCATACCGCATCGTTGCGGACTTCTATGTAGTTGCAACATACACCTCTGGGAAAACACTTGACGCTCCCGCGGGAGTGATCGCTGCGGCGGTGGATTGGCCCACTATTTCCAGCATCCTGTTGAAAGCATTGACCTCATGCACTCCCGTGATCAAGTTTCGAAATTTCAAGCTCAAAGTTTCAAGACCCGATCGCTTTTACTCAGCTAGTTTACGCCCCTTCCCTGAATTTCCTTCATTGGTAAACCGACACCTCGCTGTCGGGCAATGAAGGCCTCTTGGGCGGCTCCCTGCTGCTCTGCGGGGGAATTCCGTTCTTGCGAGATACTTGAAACACTGAATTCGATGTCAGCCGTCGCAGACAGTCATCCTGCTGCGGTCAACCTGAACCCCACGGGCCTCTTCCTGTGAATGCATGGGCCCGCGATAATTGCTCATTTAGCCTGGGAATTTCAAGGCAGGTAACCTCGAGTGAAGTACCACCATTCGTCAACGTGCCAGCCAGCCAACTTGGCGAGCAGAGCGCCCTTAATGGGGAATGGCCAGGTGGGTTCGCATTTACCTGCCTCGCATCCAAGATTCCATCGTCATTATTGCAGATAACCTCGATACTGTGTTATTGTGGGCAGCGGGCTGGTTGTGCTCACTTACGACAGGGCTCTTGTGCATTTGTGACAGTTATCCAAGCGCTCAATCGCGCTGATCACATACAGCATCGTGGGTTAGCTGATAATCAGATACGATAGATAAACAACCGGTGCCTCGACGCGTATGCAAGGTGGACCAGCGAAAACCTTCCAGTTCTTCCTTCTCACGTCTCGTTGATCATCGTAATACTGTGGCCGTGGTTCGACCCCCATTTCCCCGAGCAACTTGGGCTGTTGTCGCACAATACCTCGGATTTCTACTTGCAATCAATCGACACATCCATGTATGGCTGATATGGGGCACGCCGCATGTCCCGATTAACATTACCGTGTTATATGTTATCGGGCCATCCATGCACTGGCAATTGTTCGCGCTCAGCCTTATTTTGCTTGGTGGGATATTGCATAACAAGCTAGTACTGGACTCCCATCAAGAGGATGTCATAGGGGATGCCGTATCCCAATGAATGTGGGTGATAGTTGTATCGTCAAGGGAATTACCCAGTGCATTGATGTCACCACCCAACAACACCCCATCTAACGTCGCTATCACATTCATTGGGCCCTATATTTCCCGCCCAGCCTCCTCCCATTTGCTACCCAACTCCCACCACTCCATGCCGGATGCCCATCAATTGATAGCGCAGCCGCCGGAGGAGCATCAATGATTCTAGGTGGTATAAGTATACTTTTTAAGCTATCCTCAAAACGGCTAGGACAATTTTCCCAACGAAAACCTGAACCATGCGCATCTGTGACATGACGATTGTGTATCCCGTGGGTACTGCTCCCTGAAACCTCAAGTAAATCATCGTACAACTTTGAAGCTCTTACGAATGCGTCGTGACAGGGGCTACATCTACCACTGTCCAAGGCCTTCGCGCGTAATCGTTGAAAAAGGCGTAAGTTTAGATGAGCTTTGGAACGATGAAGTTGGGGCCGACAAATGAGTAGTATTATTTACCAACAGCTGTGGGCATTATCGTCATCATCTCTAGGATTTCCAACCAAAATCTCTCTTCCTTGGCTGTTAGCACGATTACAAAGTGGTATTCTATAATACCGCTAGTAATATGCTTTGGTGGACTTGATTTGGGTGAAAACAATATTCCTGCACCTGCCAGATTCACCCAGCTAAGTATGTCTCCAAGGGTATTCTAGACCTTTCGCCCAAGCAGGGGCCGCATGCGACACTGAACGCGACACCCAACGAACCACGTATGGTTGAAATATCACACGTAGTATTCATGATCATGGGAAGTGCTAGTCATAGAAAGTCGTGTCCACTACTGCCCGGGAAGGTAGTGCAAGAACCCAGCGTCAGACCATCTTGTAACTTCTACTGAAAACCTCCCAAAGCACTCTTCGCTTCAAAGACTATTGAATTCTTGTGTTCGACGTTCCGCTCCAACATTAGCGCCAAATGCTCCCCCTTCTCCACTGATGGCCGCCCGCCCTTGTGGAGGCTCCCTGGGTGATTGTAACCCACAAGGCCTCGACTGGCCGCTGGCCGCTGGCCCCAACATTCACCACACCTAGAATTTGTTTCCTGAATATGTCCTCTATCCACTCACTGACAGTTGACGGCCACTGTAACCCCTCCCAGGGGAAAAATATGAATCGTACAAACCGCAATTCGCAAGACACCCATGCCACTGTCGTCGCACCTCTTTCAACACAACCCTCTACGGTCCCCTATCGCCCAGCCCGGGTCTTTCAGTATGTTCCAGCTCGTGATCCAGGGCTACGATAACCAACGAGAAAGCAGCGGGTGTGCTCGGGAATTCATGGGCACCGCCGTCTTGGTCATCTTCGGCGCTGGCGTAAACTGCTAAGCCAACCTCTCTACATCATCTGCCGTTGCCCCATCGGCGAAGGGGGTAGGCCACTCCAGCCATGCCAGAATGATGCACGTTGATTTTGGTCTGTAGAACTATCTGTCGATCAGCCTCGGATGGGCAGTTGGAATCACCCTCGGCGTCTGGATCTCTGGCGGAGGCGACATCAATCCCGCGGTGAGCACCCCAGGTCATTGCCCGATTCACCAGTGTTGACCACGGAGCATCCCAGATCACGCAGTTTCCCCTTCTGGCTCGTCCCCTGCTACATCGCCGCGCAGCTCCTCGGCGGCCTGGTCGGGGCGGCGGTGATCTAAGGGAATTATTTCCACGCGATCGACATCTCTTCGAGGGTGGGCACAGCGTCAGGACAATCAAGACCGCCCAGTTCTTCGGCACATCGCTGTGAGCAGATTCAATTGCCTGGAAGTTCGCCAGCCTGACAGTTGTTTAGCTTGACTACATGATCAACGTGTCGTGCTTCTTCTCCGAGGTGCGCGACCCGCCTTCATGTTGGATTCCTCATACAATCGCGTCCTAGTTTCTCGCCACGGCAATGTTCACGATGACATTGTTCGCGGTCCAGGACGAGGTGAATCATGTCCCGGCCGGGGTGACCCCACTAGCACTGTTCATCGCCATGCTTGGGATCTCTGCTGCCCTGGGCACGGAGACTGGCGCGTCACCCGTGTTCTCCTTGGTTCGCCATCTGAGACAGATTCCGTCCCCAGGGTTCGCCATCAATCCCGCGCGCGACCTGGGCCCCCTCACGTCGATGGTCGGATGTGGGGGGCAGGTGTAGACCTTCAGAAGGTAACCCATTCAATTCACCATAGTCCTGTTCTGAAATTTGACTGACGCATGGCCAGTCATTACTGGCTGTGGTGCCCAGTCATCGCCTCCATCATCGGTGCTCAGTTCGGCGCCCTCGTTTATGACACCCTGTTGCACAGTGGAGACGCGAGCATCGTCAGGGAACCTTTCAATGATGTGATGGATTGGCCTGATTTCTCTGCCGTTCTTGCACATTTAGAACACGGCGCCCAGCGAGCGATAGGACGATCTTGTCTTCAAGCCGTCTTCAAGCTTTCACCAGACCTGCAATTGCAACTGTTCAACAAATGAACGTGAATCCCATCTAATCGCCTTCGCACATACCCGGGACGATCGAGGCAAACATTATAAATTGTGTTCTGAGTCCAACTCAAGTGCATCATTCTTTGTTTCCTACACCCAGCCTTCCCCCGCCCTTTGGGCGATGGGGGTATTACCCCGCATATATTCTATCACGCAGCATACGACCCCGCCGTCACACGCGGATAGGCGAGCCAGTGTATGTTCTCCCCACCAAGGCGAATCGCCTTGATGGCTGGGAGAGGTTCTGGGATGGAATTCCGGTATGTATGGATCTATGCTGTGACGTCTCTGCGGCTGACATCGACAACACCATGGATATTAGCACATGATCGCTCGGGCGAGAAGGAAAGATTTGCATTTTTGTGTAGATCCGCGTCTTGATACTGCCCTTGTTGTTGTAGTTGGTCGCCCAGCGCCGTGCGGAGTGTTGGGTGGGGTGGGTCTGGGAGTCGGAGGCGGGCGTAACGTGAAACCCCACTGAGAGTGACACCAAGACTGGTTATAACCACAGGGAGCATCAGGACCGAGCCTGATCAAAACGCGAGATGCGTGGTGAGATGTTGAGAACAAGTGAGTGATGAAGTTATAGCGAGGTCATTTTTCGCGGCAAGAAGTCAGTTGAATGATGAACAAATGAGCTGCGGGAGATATGAGTGCCCCAAGCCCCTGGCCTCTGGATGGCGTCGAAGACAAAGTCAAAAGCAAGAGGTCGGAACTGTGCACGTTTGGGGTCTCGTGGGCCCGCGCTGACAACTTGGAGACGAAACACGGCGATGGGCAGAAACCGTCGAAAAATGGCTACTAAGCCATAGGGTAAGAGACAAGTTTGCAAGACTCTTGTCAGAAGTGTGATAATGCCGGGGGGACTGAGCCAGATAAAGAATGACAGCAAGTGACGAGAAATCGTGTACATGAAAGCCGGACAAGGTCGAGTACACCCGCCGCGGGGGGAATCGCGTGGAGCTAAAGATAGAGCCCCAGTGAACTTATTTGCTGCATTGAGCGTTCTAACGAGCACGCGAGGAACTTGGAGACATACTAGCTGACCGCCTAGTATTCTCGGTGTGAGCGGTCCGAGCGGTCCGGCCATATTCAAATCCTTTCGTGCTGTCATCTTTGCGCCGTCACTTCGGGGATCCTCCATCAACCCAGACTCCACTATGTGTACCCCAAGTCTTTGACGCCGCCGCCAATCTAGACGAATCCAACGCTTCCAGTTGAGCTCCAATTCAACGAGCATGTGAAATCGGGTCCGTCGCGTTGTTCGCGGCAAATACAGTGCTGTATGGGCGCATTTTCAAATCGTCAAGATTCTACTACACTCGAAATGCGACTCCTTCCGATGTCCTGAGGCGCGGCTTCGGAATTTCGGCCCTTTCAGCGGCGTCTCTGTCCCGACTCTCAAGCTTGGTTTACACCCACCCAATTACATCATCCCTCAGTGCAAATTTGCTGAGCAGAACGACGATCTCTGTTGACCGCGGGTAGGACTCTCTCACACATCCCGGGTTTGGGTAGCGGCTGACGGTAGAATAGGAGAGACTGAGCAACCACTGACACCACCATATCGGGTGCATTCGCCCCGCCCAGGAAGGTCTTTTGTTTGCGGCGGGTTGCCTTCTCAACTCTATTATTTTCGATGCATCCATATATGAGGTACGACTCTCCCTGCCTTGACAAGGGCTCCAGGCCTAATCTTGAATAGTTCTAGAGCCCAATCCTTGCTACCGCTTCTGCTAGTGGATTCAATTTCGACAACAGATCGGCATACAATTACCAACGTGTGCTTTGTTAATAATAGACACAATTTGTCGAACCCATCTTCATCTCCATCTGGACGCCGAGGGCAGCTTCTCAATTGAACTCCAATCATCGACGTCGCGCCATATGAAATTACGTCAACCTCAACACCACCATCGATGATGAATCAATGATGCATTGCAAACTCGATCGTTTGGTGTTTTCCCCCACCAGGGTTGGTGGAGTCTGGGCTCCCGGAATCTTCGGAGGTTGGTGGCTCATCTAGATTCACACAACAGACTCAGTCTCAAATTCTCATTCTACGATCTCACTGAGAGAGAACGCTACGCTATTCAGATTGTCTTTAGTTGTCCTTTAGTGCTCAAGTCTTCAATCAGGCCCGAAAGCACCCAACACATGGCTCGGGATTAAGACAAGATAGCCCTGAGGGTTCAAGTGCCACTCTTCCATGCGTCACTAACAGGTTGAGGATGCGCTAATACATAAAAAGTCGTCCGTGAAGGTAAGGCAATTGAGACCCACCGTCACTCAAGGTTTTGAGCCCAGCATAAGGCCGGCCTCGTGACTTCCAAAGCCATCTTCGTTTTGGATAATCTCTGGTTCGACGCTCCGCCCCAAGATCGGTGCCAAAATGCTCCGCACAGGGCCATTCTCCACTAGCGAAAGTTCGCCCTTGTGGAGACTCTGAGTGCCCATACATTATAAAACACTGACTCCTCGCTGCTACGCACATAGTACCCTCTTCTTGAATATGTCTTCCCTCCACTCTCAGACGGTGGACGGCCACTGGGACCACTCCCCCGAGGGAAAAAATATGAATCATACGAAACGCAATTCGCAAGATACTCATGCTACTGCCGTCGCACCTGCCCCCACAGAACCCTCTACGATCCCTCATGGCCGAGCACAGGTATTTCGGTAGGTTGAATCTCGTAATATAGTACTTAGGGTTACTATAACTAAAACATTACCAGAAAATGTGCCCGAGAATTCATGGGCACCGCCGTCTTGGTCATCTTCGGCGCTGGCGTAAACTGTCAGGCCACCCTCTCCACATCGTCTGCCGTTGCCCCATCGGCGAAGGGGGTAGGCCGCTCCACTCATGCTAGAATAATACATGCTGATTGCGACCCGATAGAACTTTCTGTCAATCAGCTTCGGATGGGCAGTCGGGATCGCCCTCGGCGTCTGGATCTCTGGTGGAGGCGACATCAATCCCGCGGTGAGCATCCTCGTACATTGCTCGATTCGTCAGTGTTGACCACGGAGCATCCCAGATCACCCTCGCGCGCGCCACATTCAGACGACTCCCGTTCCGGCTTGTCCCCTGCTACATCGTCGCGCAGCTCCTCGGCGGCCTGGTCGGGGCTGCGGTGATCTATGGGAATTATTTCCACGCGATTGATATCTTCGAGGGGGGTCGCGGCGTCAGAACCATCAAGACCGCCCAGTTCTTCGGCACATTCGCTGTGAGAAGATTGAATTCATCGTAAGTCTACGAGTCTGACAGTTATTCAGCTCGGCTACATGACCAACGTGTCGTGCTTCTTCTCCGAGGTGCGCGACTCGCTCTCATGTTGGAACTCTCATGCGATCGCATCCTAGTTTCTCGCCACGGCAATGTTCACGATGGCACTGTTCGCAGTCCAGGACGAGGTGAACCATGTCCCGGCCGGGGTGACCCCACTAGCACTGTTCATCGCCATGCTTGGGATCTCTGCTGCTCTGGGCATGGAGACCGGTGCGTCATTCGTGTTCCCCTTGGTTCGCAATCTGAGACAGATTTCGTCCCCAGGGTTCGCCATCAACCCCGCGCGCGATCTGGGCCCCCGACTGCTCACGTCGATGGTCGGATATGGCGGTCAGGTGTATACCTTCAGGAGGTGATGCGCTTCGCGATCCAGTTCTGACTCCCAACTGACGTGTACGCAGTCATTACTGGCTGTGGTGCCCGGTCATCGCCCCCATCATCGGTGCTCAGTTCGGCGCCCTCGTTTATGACACCTTGTTGTACAGTGGAGACGCGAGTATCGTCAGACGACTGTATGGAACTTGTGCAATGATATTACGGATTGGTCTGATTTTTGAATATAGAACCCGTCGCTACTCATCAAAAAGAACAACATCCACGCCTAGGGTTTGAATACAGCCCGGGATTCTTGATAATGTAACCTCTCGTTTCTAGGGCAGCTCTATGACTGGGTGATGCCATATAATACCACTACTACTACTACCGCCATAGCTGTTTGTGCGTCCACGTTACGGAAAAAATGAAGAGTTCTACCAGTCAGCGGTGTCAAGGCCGTCTCATTAACCTCAGAGGTGCGCTACTTCCTGAATATATCCCAGTCGCGGTGAGCGGCAGCTTGAGGTCTCGCCCGCCGAATCCAAAGGAATCACAAATTCAAGTCCAGGTGCGTCATCTCATGCTGGTGCTTGAAGTCGACGGCCTCAACGAGTCGTCTAGCCACAGACCACAGCTATGCATCAAGCTTGAGTGAGCAAACTGCTACCCGGAGAGATGACTTGGTCATGCACGGACCCGGGCCAAATTCGGACGCCAGCAATTGTGTGAGTTCCAAGGGGAATCGATTCCCGAGAGGCATTGGAGGATTTGAATTAACCTGAGGGGTCCAGCAGTCTTGGAACTGTTCATCGTGCTAAAACAGCCCGTGGATACTAGAGGATATATCTTGAACGGAATAAACTGGATTTTGTAACCATCTCAATAGTGTCTTGAATGTCGCCTGCATAGGAAGGCGCGATGCACGCACCACAACTGTCCCCAGTATTTAGAGCTTTGAGCTCAAATAGAACTACATCCGTGACTGGAGGTTCAAGAAAAATAAAAATGACACTAAAAATATCTGCTGGGATGTCGAGTTGTCCTTGCTGGCGTATTATCATCCCGCCGTTTGTACATAAAATAGCGAAACTCATGCTGTCTCACACATTCGCGGGCCTCAACACTTGACCAAAAAGCGTAAGAAGACCAGAAAAATGGGGCGCAGCTTGGACTCAACTAATTTCCGCATCCATGGTACAGTCAGTGGCGGGTGGCAGCCCTGAATTGTGTTGTGTGGTCGCCAAAAGTTCCACGGGCGTCGATGGTTTCCGAAACCTCCTTAGTCACAAGGAGGTTTTTTATGTTCAACAAGACCCGCGATCCGATAAGGGAGTACACTCTGAGTGAGATATGAGATGTTTGCCGGGTTTACTAGTCATGTTGTCTACGCACGCGAGAGTGGGCCTAGCCATCAGTAATAAATCAGTAGCCACCCGTGTTGTTTCAGTATCAAGACATACATAAACATCAGTTGTGTGAGTGCCCGCGAAGGTTGTATTTGGGTTCCCGTCGCAATCTCAGGTGTAAGAACCACTGGGGAAGCGAGTGAGGTCAAGGAACAAGGGTATAGTTGCACTGACTGACAGATCACGGCCAAAAACCAGACAGCTCCATCCCGCAAAAATAGGCTGAAGATGGGTGTCCGCCTGTGGTTGCTCCCGAATACACAACGATTAACCGTCATCAGAAATAAAACGAAAGACTGTATAGGATAGGCGTCGGCATGAATTCCATGCTTGTCGGGTTAGAAAGTAAATGGCAGTCGCACCACAACCATTGTTGAAATAGGGTAATAGAAGAATAAATGAAATGGATCTGCAAACTTACAACATTCAAACCAAGAAGCACTCGGGATGGAACTCAAGGACCCACCGCCATTGGCAGCCCAACACCCAACCAGGGGGAGCCTGGTCCGAATTCAGCTGACATGATGGGTAGGCGACAGGATGCACTCTCACCCAGCGTGATAATGGGCTATCAACGACATTAGCCATTATATGTAAAAGTTCCATGAATATTACCTGTTATTGTGGATGTGATCATTACTGTTAATACAGTCCTGCACTAAAATTTAGCTTTTGTCCCAACAGGCCGACGTAAATGGAGCCCTACGTTGCTATAAACTCCACTATCCAACATGATTGGAGCGGATTAGCGCCGATGGGTTAAAGGGCGTAGTCATGCATACTTAATATTAAACCAATGAGAAACCATAACAGCCATCGGCTTTTCTCATATAAAACCCAGACTCCAAGACTCACACCCATTGCATCAGAGATAGTCATGGTACCACTATACCCTCACCGATAGGCAAGAATGACGTCGATGTTGTTCAGGAGGATGTTGCCGCTAAGACCTCCAAACTGGGGGAGGAACTTGAAGGCGGGATGGTGAGCCCCTTGGAGGGATACAAATACGGAACCGCACCATTAGGTATCGGAAGCATCTTCCAAAGATCCTATTAGTACTGCAATATTATAATCAAACCTATTGTGCATACGACTAGGATGGTTAGTTGATGTTTCGGCATCAGAAGGACCCGAGAGAGGATACACCTTGTCTGAATCAATTATCCGGAGCTTATCTGTAGCACCAGCGCTTCAATGTAGACATTGCTGAAAGAATTGGAAAAACACACAGCTCGTA
This sequence comes from Collybia sp. MG36, assembly GCA_003313185.1. Taxonomy (NCBI): domain Eukaryota; kingdom Fungi; phylum Basidiomycota; class Agaricomycetes; order Agaricales; family Clitocybaceae; genus Collybia; species Collybia sp. MG36. The sequence continues at coordinate 17,874 of QGOG01001220.1, forward strand.
TCAACCCTGGATAGAATATCCAAGTCCCTATCGTATGGATGGAAATTATAAAGCCAAACGTACACCAGAGTAATCAGCGTGTAATATCGATTCTTCAAAATTATTAGACGGCGAAGATTACCCAGATCTCAATTGCACATCAAACAAACCAAAGCATCTGCAGCGTTCAAGGGACTCACATATAAAAGACTGGTTGGATTCCAGGGATTTCGCCATATCAGGTTCACGTAACCGTGGTCAGTCCACCTCGTGAGTGGGGTTGGGGTACAAATCGACACCTGCTCAATGGTGATGATGTGGTCAAATCTATACTCAGGGGTGGTCAGTTCGGCATATACCAACATAATCAAGGTTATAGCCATTGCTAGCGAGATGTTAGCAAGAGGCCGGCTATTTGTCGCAGAACATAGGGCACACCACTGAGATAATTAGTTGCCACTACATCGAAAAGGGCTTGGAGGCCAAGCTTTCCAGTATCCATTGTGGAATTCAGAGATGAGACACAGAAGCACCTCCGCGCGCGCCGTTATAAGAAGAAATTGAAGGGAGCAGTGGTGTGGGTTCAAACGCTTGAAACATATTCTGAGGAGATGATTAGATGATCTTGATGTTTAAAAATTCCGGTGTGATCGGTGGTATTGTGAGGTTCCTGTGATGGATGGACAGAGCGTCAACACCAGAAAATGAGTCTGTTCATCATGTTTGAAATCCGCTACCATCACTACCATTGACTTCAAGCGGGAGTGAACGTGGCATTAGCAGGAATGGCGGATCGTGAAATTCCTAAAATTCTACGAATAGCATTCATCAGGTGTCTGTAGAATTCAATCTCGAAAAGCTGGATACTGCCGGCGCAAGAACAGGGAGATTTAGTTATAGGCCACTTGTAATGTGGATGGGATAGCCTACAAGATGGGCGCAGTGGTATCATATGATGAACTTTAAATATCTGTTCGTATCACGATTGATCCTGGTTGGGGCGAATAGCCTAATATGCAGAGCCATATGAGCGGAGCCCAGTCGAATGGCCATATTTTGGATGATCACAACATCGAGGGATGGCTTACCGGGCGCAGGTATGTTCTTAACAACCTGTGGATACAATATTCCCTTCCCAGAGCTCGGGTTTGGTTGATAGGATGATAGATTGACGACCCTACCGATAACATTGTTCGGGCCATCGGGCATCATCGAGTGAAATCAAGAGGTGGAGGGCGCGCTGCGGCTGATGTCAAGAGAATAGACTCCCCCTGAGCCGGTCAATGATCTCCGGCAGATATCACGTCGAAGTCAGCCATGAAATTTGAAGTGATTCGATGGGGCGGAACTGGTTCGGTTGAGTCTTGGGCGTCCAAAAGAGCACAGGTGTGAAATGCTGGTGGCCCTTGGTGTCAGTTGACGAATGACGGTGATGCAATGGCTCGGATCTGTGTTATCAGACGTGTGGTCTCCGGAGAGAATCGACCATAACCAGAGGGTGTGGGGGAGAGATATGATGTAGCAATGACATCATGACCAACAGAACACCTGAAGCCTAATCCCGACAGTCGTCGCCCAGATACTGTGATGTGCAGTGGTTCCATAGCCGCTGATGATCATGTCTTCATAGAGGAATACCGCATTTAGTGTGGGTGGCATTATACACACGGACATGGTCTTCTGCGTCGAGGTGTTCTGGCACAAGGCGAAATTACGTTCTCTCAACGTGAGGTTACTGTAGCCGGAATCGAATTCTGAGTACCTCCACCCCTGCTAGTAATAGTCGATCCGAATGAATCCCCATTCCGATCCGGCGGACTGGACATCGATGATAGCCCAAGATCCTCCCACAGCACTAGTAGATATGTCGCTGGGAAATGGCATACACTATTGTGTTGAGCAGAGGTGCCACTCAAGGAGATGAACTTTAGATCGTTCGGTTTGTGGACGGGAGATAACCGGCTCACGTAGATTCGAACCATTGTGGGATAGCGCGAAATCTCATCGTCCAAGTTCCTGCCGGCACGATGACCGCAAAGCAAATATCCCCACTCCTGTTCGTGAGTTCTTGAGTATTTGGGCGCTGGGTATTTCCAATATCGCTATCACCGTGGGGACAACAACTCCGCGGTGCGATTTTCCGAGGTTAGTTGCAGCCTTCCAGGGTAGGGGGACGATGGGTATGTCATTCTAACACGGGACCGCCGAGGCCGCACGCAGTGCGGTGAAATTAGACACGGGCTGCACCAGCCTGAGACCCGCAAATAAGCAAGGTTCCCGGAATAGTAGATCACTATCCATCGCCAGTCGAGCGGCGAGCCAGTCCGCGGTCCCATGATAAACTTGGCTAGGTGGAAGAAAGGAACCTGGGATCAGGCGCGGGAAAGGCCGCTGATTTCAATGATACAGACCCGGAGGCCAAAACCTGGGGATGCGTTGAACATCAATGCAAAAGTGCCGCGCCATGGGCAAAAAATCCAAGGCCCAACGGTACATACCTATTACCGGTCACCGGCCACCACATCCACTCCATCATTAGCTGTCTTGGATAGGCTCTGGGGCTGTCTTTTGCTCGATGTAATGACCAGAAAAGTTGTCGACTGTGTTCATGGTGGAAGTTGGTTCACACGAAGCACACGCACAGTAAACACACCACACAGACCCTGACCTCACCTCAACTTTTCGCTCTGCCACGTCCATTCAATCCCAAACATTCCAATAACCAAAAATGAGTATCCTACGCCCCTTCAAAGCCTCTGACATGTTCAAATTCAACAATATGTCAGTGGAAGCTTCGGATATTAACTGATGCGCTGCTTACCCGCTTGTTTCCAGTAACTTGGACATATGGACCGAAACAGCAAGCCTTCCTCTCTCCCGAGCCCGGTTTCTCGACTGATATGGACTGAAAATGACAGTATGGTATTGGGTTCTACCTTAGTTATCTCGCGCGCTGGCCGGACTTGTGCTGTGTGCAGGAAGCACCAAGCGGACGGATGATGGGGTATGGTGCGTCAAAAACGTATACGCCTATGGCTCCATCTTAATACTTCTATATGCACATTCCAGTACTTGGCAAAGCTGAAGGGAGCTCAACGGAATGGCACGGGCATGTCACGGCTCTTACCGTCGCGCCCGAATATCGACGACTCTCCCTGGCGCGCAAGATGATGGCTCTCCTCGAGATGGTGTCAGACGAGATATACAAAGGCTTCTTCGTTGATTTATACGTCCGATGCGCGAACACGGTCGCCATTGATATGTATGAGGGACTAGGATACAGTGTTTATAGACGAGTGAGGGAGTATTATGGCAGCATAGGAATTGGGAAAGGCGGAAGAGATGAAGAGGACGCGTTTGGTGAGCCCACTCCGCGATTGATTGATGTTACTTGTGCTCACTCTTGACATAGATATGCGAAAACCCCTCTCGCGCGATCCCAATCGACGATCAGTGAGGCTCAATGGACGAGATATGATTGTTAGCGCACATGATGTGTCATAACATTTCCTAGGCAGTGCGCCATATGTTTCACCGAATGACAATAAGAGTCATTCTCAAGGGTGCCCCGTTTATACTGTTGCCAGCCCTTCCCCGCGTCTAAGTGATTCACCTTCAGAATTGACTCATTCATAATTTACCGGCTGGCCCGCACTATTATCAATCATTCCAACCGGACGACCCAGGTCGGCACTTGAGGTGAAGGATAGTAAGTGCCGCGGCATGATACTACCCGAACTCGGGTTCAGGACGGGATTTAGTGCCTAATATCCGTCACCGATACAACAGCACATCGTCAAGGGTCCATATGAGCGCTCGGCACTATCGACGCCCGACGATGTGCCACCGGGCGCATCAAAGGCTAACACTCAAGTTCAGGGTTATCAATTCCGTCGACGATTTTACTTCTAGATCTACCGCTGACCCACCGGTATAGGAATATTTAGTGGTTACGGCCACTGACATGTTTCGCCTCCGCGCCCGGTCAGTGGGAAAGTCAAGACCTCCATAACATGACATACCAGCTGAAACCGCCTTGCATTCGGCAGAACTAGCTTATTATGGTCCAGTCATTCCTCGCTGCTGAGCCGGAGTGCTGACACGGTTTCAGCGGATGGCCAAGTCCCGCTGTCCTAGCACCCCGATGATGACGCATCTGCACCTCCCACTCCATATTGCGTAAGAGACCAAGACACATGAGACCCGATATATCGCGAGAAATGCGTAAACTAGGATGAGAGAATTAGCCGGACCTTGTTCAATTTGGAGTTCCCCCCGAGAGCTAAGAAAAAAAATACCCGCGGAGAGCATGCTTTCAATGGTCGGGCTCGGATGAACCAATCTACAACACCGACATTATCCCATTCACCGGGCTAATATTATGTTTTTGGTTGATGTCATCCATTGTCATCACGATGACAAGCTACAAGTCCTTGGATCCTAACAAGCGCAAATGCGTGGGCGTCGGGTGTCCTCACGCTCAACATTGCAATTTCAAGGGATGGATAATTACGCTTAGTCAAGCGCAGCACGCGCCTAATCAATTCAAATGCGCATCACCACCGGCCAACCCGACGTCTCCATAATTCGCCCCGAATGCGAAGACCATAGCGCCCAGACAGGCCTAGAATAACATCTCACCCTGGAATCTTCAATATTAGACACCACTAGCAACGCTCAGTTTGCTACCGCCGCTCGCACGAGCGCTCAGAATAGATTCATGTGAATCCCGCTTAGTCACACTCACACATATCCGGGACGATCAAACCGACATTCTAAGACGGGCGGGTTGTCGAAAGTTCAACCTATTTTCTCCTACCTTTATCATCCCAGAGCTAGTAGAACTCCACCCGCCCTACGGCATCTGTATCAGCACGAGGTAGACAGATATTTTGTCTTTTCGTCTAGCACTCCATGGGCAGATACTTGGGTAGGTAGGATAGAGTGCGACCCCAGTGGGTATGATTCCATATCATCGCCACCGCGCGGCTGACATGATGTTGACGCAAAATCGCCCAGGCGAGAGTCATGGATATCACTAGTGTGGATGGTACACCCTCCGTTGTCTTGTTGGTAGTTGGTGGGCTTCGCGTAGGGAGGGGAGCGGTGTGGTTGCCTTGGGGCTGACATGGAGAGCGTGACTCCAAGCCGGCAACGAGCGTGACCAGCAAGGGCAAAATGGATACAAAAACAACACATTTGGGGTTGGGTGATATGTGGCGAGATAATCAGAACGTTGAGAGACAGCTTTCCTAAGATAGAGCCAACGAATCTTGGAGCTTGGAGCTGAGCGCCAAGTACTGAGTGGTGGTCGACATCAAGCCCCAGCCTAGAAAGTGTGAGGAAGTAAAATGAAGCTGAGAATTGATGAAACTGAGAATTGTGCAGTGCGGCGAGTTTCATGTACAGGCTGTCCCTTTGTCCCTTATGGTCGACGGGAAATTTGACAGCATAACAAGAAATCAACCCGAGCGATTGTTGTAAGACCCTGGATGAACGAAGTGAGAAGTATGTGTCCTCATTGAGGCAGTGATTGTGAGATGAGCAAAGCCAAACAATTTCGAGGCCGTGCGATCGGTGCCACTGATGAGCGTTCATCCAAGTCACCTAAAATGTGTCTGACGTGAAACGAGTGAACAGCTTCATGCAAGAAGCTAGCAAGGGTTACCAGAAAATGGATAGTACATGTGTGCATAGGGCAGAGAACTTGTAGAGCGGAGTGAATATGTCAATGGAGGGTTGTTAGGCTGCTAAATGTAAAATAGAAACCAAGCCCATGCAAGGGGTGCAGGCAACCACCTATGATGGAGGCGGTTGACAGAGGGATCGGTAGTGATGAGACCAGAGAGCAAGGTCGGCAGGGTGAGCGGTGGGAAAAAATGAGCAATGGAACTGAGTCATGTGGAGTATGCATGGGTGACGAGACGGGTTGAAAAAAATCTGACCACCACTGCGACGGCGGGACCATTGCGAATTCGCCTGAAACCGGCCGACGGGTAGAGCACGAAGCTGTGATACACAGGCGAGCGCGAGTCGGCAAGCTGGAGGTTTATCCGAGGGAATAAAGGAAAGCCATATGATTGTGATCCTGGCGAGTGCCCTCCAACAATTAGTCCTGGGAATCAAAATCAACAGTGTTTGGACTGATGCTGTTGACTGAAGACAAGTTGGGGCAGCCGGAGAGGACAAGGAATTCCGAGAGGCGAGAGTCATAATTCCGAGATCTTGTTGGGGTACCCAATTCACTGGACATAGTAGGTAGTGGCACTGCTAGACGCGCACTGAGATGATGGCTCAGCTTCTACGGAAGATGGAAGGAACGGTGAAGTTGACAGTTGAAACGTTGACCCACCAAACTGATGCTGCAGCTCCTCCATAGATATCAGATTCGGCCATGCAATCCTGTCTTGAAATTTAATATATCATTATTGCCATCTGCCACAGCTCCCTGCCCTTGACGTGGATGCGATAGGCGAGCAGATATGTGGGCCTCACCAGCGGAAGGTGCACGTCTGGCCAAGTGATGATAGTCCAAATATATCCTCTTGCGTGCACCCTATCCAAGGAGAGCCATCCAGAGTCGGATAATAGCCCCCCGTCGGCCAAACCGGTGGTACTGGGGCTTCCATTCTCTTTCGCCATACACCTGGGAAGACTGGAATCGAGTGTACAAGTGAGCTGGTTCGAGGCACGGTTTTGTGCGATGAACTATTGGTACCAGTGATCGGTGCGCTCGCTGTGCGTCATGCATCGCCATACGCTTGGTTCATCTCATCTTTATCTGCTGGTTTAAACCTGGATGGTCTATAAAGCCACCATCTACGAAAAACACGACGAGAAAGCGTGGAGAGCCGGTCCGCGATAGGAGGCTGTATAGCGCAAATACGGATCTTGAGGCAAGGCCAAAGTCGTAATCCTGGGAGATGACCAGCGCTAACCAAGGACTAGCGTTTGAAGCTTCCTTGTTGCCTTGCGCCCAAGGATGCCGGAATGGGAGGCACCGGCGGTGTATACATGAGGCAATGTTGGTGTTGTAGATGAGTAAGATACGAAGTCGTCGCGATGATCGTCTCGCGAGCCAGGTTGAATCGGCAACACGCTAGTCCAGGCTGTGGAAGATTGCTTGTGCTGACGAAAACAATCGAGTCGATAAGCCAGCCCTCTACTGCGGACGTCACAATCACAAACCCTAAGCCCCACAGCGCCAACTTGAAGATGCACAAAATCACAATCTCATATTCGTGATGTGCTCGACCAACGGCAAAACGGTAATCATCCATCATGAAGCGTCGCAACCTTTAGTGGCCAGATTGCCAGAGGATGCGAGTGAATCTACTTCAGCATGAATTGGGCGTGCTCTTCATTCTCCAATGCATGGCACCGCCTATGACATCATTCTCCCTACATGGAAACAAACATACTTAGCAATTTGGCAAGAAATAGGGAACAAACGGATCGTATTGGCGGGGAGGGTGCCCACATTACCCTTTGTCGCTGCTGTTAATTATCCCCGCGATGGTGATTTCACCCGCGGTTGCAACGGCCATATAGAATCGTACCCCATGGCAGATAGCTAGCCCGCCAACGCTTATTCACGTTATCTGCAGCAATCTGCTGTTAGATGACTGCGGCACGCTAAATCAGCATCTACGTCTTCTGCATTTAGTAACCCACTCCGGTCCAAATTTCAGCCTATTCATATACCAAGCAAAACCCGAGAGTTGGCCGTGTGATTGTAAACTGAGACGAGTTTTTGTGTATGGGAATGCGGAAGGGTATTTACAGCACAATGCTCAAATCAAGAGGTCGGAGTTTGTCCCGGCCG
>QGOG01001224.1:0-22899 GCA_003313185.1 Collybia sp. MG36
TTGTCACGATTTGTCACGATTTCGTCATGTGATCTTGTTGAATCTGTGTGAGGCATATCTTAATTTGAAGCGTATTTGTGACTTGGATATCCCACCGTTATGGCAGCAACATCAAATATCCGGCGTCATGGTGGTGAGCGATATCCCACACACGTAGAAATATCCGAGTTCGCCGCCGCCCAAGTACAGTTAGCAATCAAAATTAGGGGAGTTGACAGGACTCGAAGCCTCAAGACAGATGGCAGTGTCCCGGCACGATTAAGGTGTACTATTTCTGCCAGTGGATATTGGTGTATTCCATCACAACAACACGGGTGAGCTGGCCGAATGTCCTTGTGTGAGTGTTTGCATCCGTTGGTGTGAGAAGGTGATCTAGGTGAGTCGACCCCCCTCCCCTCCTTTACAAGCTCAAGACGCCTTTATAACTCAGCCAACCATTGACGAAGCACCCTCCGTTAATCCTAGCCGCTACAAGTTGACTCAAGACTTTATCATGGGGGTTATGTGGGACTTTATCAAGGCTATGTGTGTTGAAACGTTCCCCCCCAAAGCAAAGTGGACCATCGAAGATGTTCCATCGTTGGAGGGAAAAGTATTCGTTGTCACAGGTAGCTGGTTGTGTTTAAGCGGGAGAATGGCGCCTCATCATGACTTTCTCTACTAGGCGGTAACTCGGGTCTTGGACTAGAGACGACGAAGGTACGAATCCCGCGTTCATCATGTGGTTTGACTGACTCGCGTTAGGTGCTTGTGACTCGCGGCGCCAAAGTGTACATGGTAGGCTTCCTGTTTCATCGGCGTCATTCCTCAACTCACAGCATGCATTCTATAGGCCTCCAGGAATGAGGAGAAGGCAAAACGGGCAATTGCTGCAGTCGAACGAGAAACTGGCCAGCTCCCCATTTTCCTCAAGCTTGATCTTGCGGATCTCGACTCGGTCAAAGCTGCTGCGGAGGAATTTCTCAGGTCCGCGTGATTACATATATTGAACTCAATTAACCCTAGCACTGCAGAACGGAATCCCGCCTTGATGTGTTATACAACTCAGGGTATGTGAGTGACTGTGGCCACATAGTGGACTCTCAATATAAATTTAGTGGTGTAATGATTCCGCCTATTGGCGATGTCACAAAGCAAGGCTATGACCTCCAGTTCGGAACCAATGTCCTGGGTATTGCTTGCACTATTGTTTCTGTCTTTATCCTCATCATTTGGACAGGTCATTTCTACCTTACGAAGCTCCTTCTTCCTACGCTTGTCAGGACAGCAAAGAATTCCCCTGACCATCACGCACGCATTATCACCATTTCTTCTGGTGCACACCATTTACATGGATTGGATTTCAACACGTTCAAGGATGGGCCCGCACGTAGGGCGATGAGCCCCGATTCACTTTATGCTCAGAGCAAATATGGGGACGTTGTGTTAGGTAAGGAGCTTGCGAAGAGGTTCAGTGACCAGGGGATAGTCTCGATATCTTTGAATCCTGGTAATATCCACACCAATCTGCAACAGCGCATGGGAAGCTTCCAAAAGCGAATGGTAGTAAGTGTTGGGCACTTGGCACCCATACAATAACTTGAATTTGGTTCACCAGTCATTCATGATGTATCCTGTCCGCCCCAATGGCATTATCACACACCTTTGGGCTGGGACGGCCCCAGAGACCGCTGCTTTCAATGGAAAGGTAGACCCCCCAGTCCCATGAAGGAATGTTTTATTTTCTCATGCACCTGAAAACAGTTCCTTATCCCGTGGGCGCGTGTTGGCACTCCCCGCGCAGATAGTCAAGATCCTAAAACTGGACAGGAGCTCTGGGCTTGGCTCGAAGAGCAAGTCGCTAATCGATGAATTAGTCACAAATATCCATTTTAAATTTCTCACATTCTACATTGTCATCGACTCGTCGATATATACCTCTACTTACAGAAGTGAGTTGGTTTCAAATCTGATTCCCGCCTTAACCCTGAGGCAGCCACCGCGCGTGCGCGGGAATTGCGCCCGCCGTTGATCGTTGATTGTCATTCGGGCGCAGGCGCCAACAACCTGTGAGTATGTGACATTAAGCAAAGTGCGGAGTGCTACTGAGAGCCGTGGTGCGCACGCACCTAAACCACACACCTATCGGAAACCGTGCATATGAGAAGGTACACAGCGGCCGCGACGTCCCCAGCCGCGGACCATTAAAATATGGCGTAAATATTGTTTAGGCAGAATGAAATGTGATATTGAAGGGTCGTGTCTATATTGAGAGGACATTTCTTAGACTGAAGGATGTCGAAATACCGGCGATGTCGTTCGTGGGGTAGCAAGATGTTATAATCTTGAAGGATAGCGTGAGTACCGCACCAGCGGCATTGGAGTATTGAAGGCTGGTATAGATTGACACCCGCAAGGATGGGCTTGGATGTGAAGCCCGAGTCTGAAGGAAGGGGAACCAATAGGCAGGCGGGCGGCCCGGCCCGTTATTCCCCGCGCAAGCAACCCTCCACATGTGCATTCGTGTTTAAGGGGCAAGTACTGGTAAGTACTTCTGCCCAACGCTGTCCACCTATTTACCTGGCACCCAAAACCTAGACCTAAAAAGCTTGCCGACACCCAACGCCTTGCGTTCGTTGAAGGCTCGCTCCATACGCAACGACACATGGCTGCCCCCAAAAACTCACAGCCAGATATATATGGTGCACAACATCTCGACGCCTCACACCCATGAGATGAGCTGAGACACTATTCTTCATCGTCGTGGCTTCCACAGTCGGGCACTTCCGGACTCAAGGAACTATTTCGTGAATCATATTAACCGTGTTTCATCATGACAGGTACGCAATCGCATAACATCTTTCATAACAATGCATCTGGTTGAAGAAGGCCTGGTACGTAGTACCACCGACGCCATCGCACATGCCATGGGATCCGTTCCCCTTCTTCTCCTAGCTCCTCCGTCGAAGAATTCTCGTTGGCGTCCATCTGACGTATAGTCGTCCGCTGGGTAATACTGTGCCGGGCGAACATGGGCTCAGGTGGCGGTTGGTCTCCCGCGGTAGGCTCCCCTTGTCCGCCAGAGGCGAGGATGGCCCTGATGATGACCATGGCAAAGACGATGCCTACTAATGGAGTTAACTGGGGGGGTAGAAAAGTTAGCCCATTGTAATAGAACCCAACCAACCCCTCACAATAGAAGCCATGATTCGGATTCCTTCTTTGCCGCTGCACAGAACAATTATATACGTGAAAATGTAGGCGGTGTTTATCGCTCCGCTTTCGATTATTATCCTTGCAATGAGCAGGAGGCTATGGCGAGCAGAAGCCATAGGCATCGCGTACTTCAGCCGTCGGTCGGCCTTCCAGACCTTGCAGGCAATGAGACCTTGTAATAACGTCAGAGCATTGTAATTGCTTGCAAACCAACACGTACAGGTTGCGATTGCATTCGCAGCAAAACTAAGGGAAAATATTGGGAACCCCATGTTGCGCTCCACCATGACATCGAAACTACCATGCTGAGCGGCCCAGATAGTCTGGAAGGCACATGCTATATTGATGACAGTTAAATGACACTTCAACCCAAACTTGAAATGCCCCGTGTCGAGGATACTCGTACCTGCGCTCCCCACAGAGCATACTATAGGAAAGATTACAACCTGTGAATTTCGCCCCGATACCACGTAGCAGCGGAATATCTAATGATTGAAGCATCCTCAATAAATAAATGAGAAATCGCATGAGTCGGCGCACCACTATAGCGTCCCCAACGATCAGCATCGTGAAGGAAATTGCGTGCGTGGCTGCGATTATTGGTATTGCGGGGTCACTGATATAGTTCTGACGATGTATTCGATCCGAAATGGTGATGAACGCCACAAAGGTGATTATGCCGTCAACCGCAATTTGGGCAGTTGACAGGAAGAACATGATAACCGCAGCAAAAATCAATGGTTTGTTGACAGACCCACTGCGGCGACCCCGAAAAAGAATATAGAGCGCTGCAACATCCAGTACTAGAAATATCCCTTTATAAGAAAATTAATTAGTTCCAATCGCTCAAGGACCGAGGTCATATGCGTGGGTGGCATACCATACAAAACGCTCTCAGCAGCGAATCCAGCAAGTTCCCCAACATCGACCTGTATGCCTGTCATTGTGGTAACACGGGTTGTTACTGTACGATTGTGCACTATTTTCCCCTCTCCTTTATGTCAGGAAGGTATCGACTTGATCGCTTGTCAAACGGCGGCGTTAGTGGACTCGGATATCACTATATTGAGATTGACGAACACTGGCAGCGGATGACTCCGCAGGAAATTTCCCGGATGGGGTAGCAGTACTAGTAGAAGCTCAAAATGCACAGTTGGTGGCGAAACCGTGATGCATTTGCAAGCCGGAAATAGAGCTTACACGGTATTCTATGAAATCCGTCGGGCGCCAGCTTACAGCCCACCGAGGCGGCAACTCGGCATTTCCAAATATAACCAGCAACGTTTTCTTCCATCACTGGGGGCAATACTGGCAGTAGCAGGACTGTGACTGTAACTGTCGACGAGGTGCACCTTTTGTCTAGACGATCGGAATGACCCAGGCCTATATCAGCCTGGAGGTCATGGACTTCCGATATAAATAGAAAAATCTGTTTCCGGTTCGATCCCTGCTGGTCTGTTTCGAAGTCATGGTGTTACAGATATTTACACGGCGTACCAAATATGAAAAATGGCCCTAGTTTTCAGCACACGAGGCAGGAGGGCCAAAACCTGGAGCGGGTCAGGGGTCTGGGGTCCGACGCTGCGGCGTCACTGCTCGGGGGAACCCTCGGGCAGCCCCCCGTTGATGGCACATTGTTACTCCTGGGTGTGACCATCCGATACTTACCTGGTTAAGCCACCCGAGACATGGTTTGATGGAAACGACCATACCCAATAATGTCTTGCCATGTTCAACATGCGTCCAACATTATGGAAGTGGCACATCAAGTTCGGGTACTAGATCGTTCGCCGGAAACTGATTTGAACCGTGGACATCGGAATCCGGGAATCTGATTGAGGGTTGGATCATGTTCATAGAGTGAGAGAAACGACTATGAATGGAACATATCGATGTGAGGGCTGTGAAGTGTAGGAAGGGAGGAGGTACCTCGGTTGATGTTGCTGAGGCGGGAATCGGAGGGAAAATGTGGGCATTGAGCGCTGAGCCGTTGTTGACATGGCGTATTCAGCGGTGGTTGGGGGTGGGGGTGGGGGTGGGGCTGACGGGAGTTGTGGTTGTAGAGGGCCAAATTTTGGCACTGGCAAGCTGAGACAAACTGAAACCACCTGACATCAATCTGAGTCTTGACAATGGCACCTCACAGACTGGATTACGACACTCCGCGCGTTGGGATAAGATATTTTATTACAGACATAACCGATTGAACAGGGACCCAGAATCATCTTGCAAGCTTGTTTAGCTTGACAGCCTACAGGAAGTATTGAACCATCTCACGCCACCGCCCCGTAATGATGGAGCCAACAACATGCTCGTACCTGCCACTGTGCATACTATGTTTTATCATTTATTCTGGTTGTACTTCATTTTTATAGAATCCACTCAAGTTTACGCCGACAACTCATCGTGCAACATCCAGCCGCAGGTTAGCGACGAGCGGTACATCGAACCCAGAGTCGGAAGGTCACATAATCATATTGGATTTGAGAGGCAAAAAGCAAGGTCTCTGTCGCCAAGGGCGACCTCTAATAAATAGAAGTGTTTCCTCGTATGCGATCACATATTACTTAAATCCCTCCCCGCCCAGGCATCGGCATTTTTTCCGTCGAGGGGTTCTCAGAGACTCCCATCCAGTGCACACTCCCCTCCTGAATAGTGCTTGGCTGGGCAAACATTGCCTCAGTTGAAATCTGGTTCCTCAAAGTTGTGCCCGCCGCTTCCCTGTCGGCTGCAAGCGCTGCACGGATGATAACCATCGCGAAGATGACACCTACTAATGGAGTCACCTTGAGGTGAAAAATGATTAGCGCACCCCAAGCGTATTTTGAGCGCGGCCTTACAATTGAGGCCATGATTTGGAGTCCGCTACTGCCGCTCCTCAGGGTGATTGTATATGCAAGTAGGTAAGCGGAATTGATGGCTCCACTTTCAATGATTATCCTTGCAGTAGGCAAAAGGCTGCGACGGGTAGAGGCCATGGACATTGTTTTCTTCAGCTGCCGTTCGGCCTTATAGATCCTGTAAGCAATTAGAGCTTGTGCATGACAGCGTGAGTACTATTTCGCGAGCCAGGATCATACAACAAACTTACAGGTGGCGACTGCATTTGCAGCAAAACTCAAGGAAAATATAACAAAGCCCATATTGCGTTCCAGCACGAGGGCAGCCCTCGTAAAGGTGGGCTGTCGAATAGCCCAGATTGTTTGGTAAGCGCAGGCTGTTGATTGTGGTCAGAATCTGCGGAGAGGGTCCCTTGAGGTGAATATACCTGCGCTCCCCAAAGAACATAATATGGGAAAGATTACGACCCACAGATTGCGACTCCATACAACATAGCAGCGGTATATCTAATATTTTAGCACCCCCTGGTAAGTATACCTATAGCCATAAAAAGTAGGGGACTGACGGCTATAGCATCACCAACGATCATCATTGTGAAGTAAATTGCATGCCTAGCAGCATATATTGGTACTGTGAGGTCACTGAAATATTCCTGGCGGCTTTGTCGATCCGGGGTGGTTGTGAACCCCATGAAGATATTTGTTGTGTCAACCACAAATTGAGCCATCGAGAGGAGGAACATGATGACCGCGGCGAAAACCATAGGTTTGTTTATAGATTTTTGGTATTTGCGGCGCCGAACAAGAATGTAAAGTGCTGCAATGTCCAGGACCAAGAAAACGCCTACACGGAAAAATACTCGATCCCAGTCACTTGAGTGATGTGTGATGAGTTACATACCAAGTAGAACACCCTCAGCGGCCAGCCCAGCAAGTTCTGCTACATCATCCTGTATAGCACCAGCCATTGAAACAAGAGGTTTGTGATTTCACAACTTTGGATTTCCTTCCTTCAGCCTTTTATAACTCGGAGGTAGCGACTCAGGCCCAATTTACCAGTCAGTGATCGCGACCGGGGGTCGCGGGGTCTCCCCGATGATATAAAAAAACCAAAAGATGCATCAAATGAAAATGATTCATCAGAGCTTTGCACATATTCTTCGATCATAATCTCCAGGTCAGATATTTCAAATTTTCCCAGTCGTTGTAGGGTATCAAGAGTAGTAAATAATAAATGCATGGGCACGAGAACCTGTGCTCGGCGGACTCTCATCCACACACTGCGCACGCTGCCATAGCCGGACCGCCCCACCACCGCGGCCGGTGTGGTCATCCTCGCCCTCATTGCTACCACCGGACCAAAGGCGCGGCTGCGCGGTACTACTGGACAACATTCCATATGAAGAACACTCGCGCCTGGGCCGGGAAGAGCATTTTGGAGGTGCAAGATCCGTTGTAGGTGCAGGGGGAGGCGCGGAGCGGAGAACGGAGGTGTCCCGGATGCCCACGAAGTTGCACTCTCTTACCACCAAACGATGACCCGTTGTAGTTTTGCGGGGCCGCTGCCGATCCGAATCCAGCGCGTCTGGCGACGAGTGGGTGCGGCGTCAGCGTTATTGTCCATCGTGGTTGTCCCTGGAGGTTTGCAGCTTGCGGCTTATTGTTATACCCAAGAGCATATCTAGAAAGCCAAATAGAATATTTCCTGCTTTCTAAGCGTGTTATGAACATAGCGGATAATAATTCAATACTTTCTAAGAAGTTTCCGGACAGGTGAACCCCGGTCAGGCGGTCAGGCCGATAATAATAGCATGGATCCATAGCTCATTGGGGGTTTGGTATATCAAATTGCCACCAGATGAGGGGGCGTAGCCAGGGGGCAAGCGCAACGGTTTTTACGTCCGGTTGGATCATGCCGGTATGCGAGCGCCAGAAGTTGGAACCAAGGGGCTCCTACAAAGTTTTGGTACCATTCTCAAGAATCTGATCATGATCGTGACAACCTGATGTGATTTCAACCTCAGGATGGGCCTGGGAGGAATTGTTACAAAGTACCCAACGCCGAGCAACTGGGAACTTGAAACCGGTAGCGTGGGTCCTGTCTAGACCGAGGCCTCTTTGAAGCGGTTCGTTCACGCAGAATATCATCAGCCAAGCGGGCTCGGGCTAGCTGTGCGACCAAAACCGAGATCGGGGAACCCATACCCCCTTGGAGTCAAGAACGACCCAAGGCTTCACGTTGGCTCGGACCCAGCTTGAGCTTGAGTTTGTACCGGTTAGGATCCATGGCCAACCGCACTAGGCATAATTAAGAACAATTACAACCAAGTTGCAGACTGCTTTTGGGCCTTTGGCGCTTGTAAGTGCAGACCGTATCCGGAATTCCTTCAAATTGAGAATCACTGATCATTTTCCACATGTAGTGGGCGGCAAATTATCAATTGACCATGTCCTGAGCTCCAAACTTGAAGCTTGAAGCTTGAAGACCTGTCGAAGGGCATCTTGATTTTCACAAATAAACAATCACCAGCAGGTGGTGATCACATGGATGCCTTGACGCGAGGCTGTTGCACCCTATTTATGCAGTCAATCTGATACAGATACATCAGTGTCAGCTGATACCTCCGACTCATCGGACCCAACTCTGCTTATCGTCGCCGGTTACCCACATAGAGACCGCTGATGAATCGATTGCAATCAATTATACATTATAGCCCACTGTCTTTGAGCCAGGGGGCCGCCAAAGTAATACATCCGACATCAAAGAATCCAATTGGCCTGACATTCTTATTCAACTATCTCTGTGATCCTGGCTTCACGGTTCCCCAATATTCTCCACCCAGAGTTTTGGAAACTTCGCAAATAACTTAGCCTCATAGGTTACTGGCGGAAACTTCTGTGGGACTTTGAGTGGACGTAACTATTATGGCAATGTCCCCGAGCTCCCAGGGGTTGATATTCATTACAATTGTGGCCTGGACACCAGGACTGTTACTACAATTGTGAATGGGATCGCATGAAGAGGTAAAAATAGACTCACGGTCTCCTCAGAAGTTCAACCTGCCCGCAACCGCCACGTCGCAGCACATCAGCTTCGAGTTTCTGACATGGATTCGGAGTTGAGTGGGGTGGAGTTAGTGATGGGTGCTCAATATTCAATATTCAATACTCGACAGCCACCGTGGCACGGCTTCAAAGTTTATAAATTCGGGACCAACCAGAGAATGTCCGATTTGGAAATTAAATACCGCATAAAGCGCGCATTCCATGCACGTGACCGTTGTCCCATGTTACCGAGTCATTGAAAATTTAGATGTGGCGGACGCTTGAGTGAAAAATCAATACAGTTCAATACAGCACTCCGATGGCTCAGCCCGGCGAGTCTGATGATTTAGCTAGGTCAGGAATAGTCATTTGGGTCGATTTGTGCTTACATCAAGCGCAAGGGCCATTGCACTAAGTTTACAAGATTTAGGAGGACCTATCACAGTCATAGATGTGGGTGCGGACGAGGGTGGAATTGGAGAGGCGAAAGCTCGAGATCAGCCGCGACATCCGCCAGAGGGTATCAGAGGTGGGGCTTTGAAGCGAGAGTCGGCGGTCCCCGGTAGTGCTATCGCAAGCCAACAACCCCAGGTCGAGGTGCGACCCGGCGTGTCCGACTTTCTGAGAGAGAGGGGAAAGCTCGAGCGGGAGAGGCGAGAGCGCCAGAAACGACTCCGAAACGCCCCAGACAGCGATCATCAAGACAGCGACGAAGATGAGCCATCGGAACCACCTGCCAAGAGGCAACATATTTCTTCCTCCTCCATCCCACGTATTAATAATTCCGGAATGTGTCGTAGTGCTGATGAACAATACTTCTGGGATGGGGAGCTCCGCCCAATCGCGAATCAGCACGCCGAACCTAGGCTGGATGGCAAGCCCACCTTCGGGTTGACCGGTGTATTAGGAAATGTATGTCTGTGATCCCATCTCGACTGTTCCGTCACTTGAGCTCCAACAGAAATCAGGACTCGCCTTCGCGATCATGTCCTCATACTCCCTCGACTTTGCGTGGATATACGAGTTCTTTGACCGGAATGTTCCCGTTATCATGGTCGCACAACCAGATTCAACCGGGAGAACGAGTTTGAAGAACGTGCTACCCAATTGGATCAAAACGACGCCAGCTCTACGCGACGGGCGTGGTTGCATGCACATGAAAGTATGTAGCTTGAGAGGAGACGAGCCACGCCTTGTTTCTAATGACTCCATCTAGTTCATGCTGGTACGACTTCTCCCGGTCGGGGAATTCTCGCTGACCGGGGACTTTAGCTGTTCTACAAGACTGGTCGCCTTCGCGTTGTGGTGTCCACAGCCAATTTGATAGCCTATGATTATCGTGATATCGAGAATGTGAGCAGCAGTAATGGTTGCTTAGTCTCTCTCCTGATACCTATGGTAGGCCCTTTGGTTGCAAGATATTCCATTGCGTTCGAGGCCCATTGCCCACGATCCAAAGGCACTCGAGGACTTCCCTTCAGTCTTACAATATGTTCTGCAATCGGTCAATGTGAAACCGGCATTGACCACATTAATCAATACTGATGTGCGTACTTATTCATCCGAGATGTGACGGTCTTACTCACATTACCAGCATCCAAATCTCCCCCTGAGGTCCGTCGAAGAACTCCGGATGCGCTGGGATTGGTCGAACGTCAAAGTTCATCTCATTTCTTCCATCGCCGGTCGGCATGAGGGATGGCCCAGCGTCGTCAGGTTAGTCTTCATAAGCTCAATAATTTCAACTATCAATATCGACCCGTCTGCGGCAGAACTGGACACCCAAGACTCATGAAAATAATTAGAAATATGGGCCTGCGGACGGGGCGAGGGAAGGGTGACAAAGAGCTTGTTCTCGAATGCCAGGTACGCCGTCGATTCCACTTCCTGGCCCACAAATTTTCAAGGTAAACTTCAGGGGTCAAGTTTGGGCATTTATAGCACGCAGTGGATGAACGAATTCCATTGGTCTGCGCGGGGCGAATCTGGTGAAGACTGGCTTGATGAGCTCAAGAAACATCGCGAGAAGCTCCCATATCCCCCAATCAAAATTATCTTCCCCTCAAAGAAAACTGTCCAAGACAGTAAGCTTGGTGAACAGGTGATTAATATGCTCATTGAATTCCGCCCACTCATGAGGAACCAAGGGTGGAGGCACAATCTTCTGCCGCAGACGCCAATGGTCGGCTAAGAACTTTCCCCGAAATAAATTTTACGAATCACGAAGCAAGGGTGGGCCTGTGCTAATGCATTCGAAGGTACTGCACCTTGCATCCCAGCGAGCCACTCTAACATGGCTTGCAGATGATTATTGCGCTCAAAAGGGACTGGCCGGCGTCAACGAACCCTGCGGATGGCTCCGATACTGAAGATGATGATGAGATCGAGTTGATCGAGCCTGCCGTTGGCTGGGCGTATGTTGGCTCCCACAATTTCACGCCCTCGGCGTGGGGCAATCTCTCGGGCTCGGGCTTCAATCCGACGCTGAATGTTGGTTTCCACATCGCCTACGATACAATATCTCTGACTGAACATGACAGATATCGAATTATGAGCTCGGTATTGTATTTCCTCTCAAATCGGCAGATGATGCAGACAAGGTCGCCTGCTGGCAGAGGCCGCCCAGGAAATACACCTCTGGCACTGATGAGCCCTGGGTACGCTCTCTCAGTAGCCTGCATGTCTGATTCTGATCCCCTGGTAGATACAAGAAGAGTCTGTTCACCACCAGCATGATGACCAGTGAAGCGCGAAGGGCAGATGCCCAGGGACATCACTCGCCGCATTGGCAATGTCCGCGAGAATCCTTCAGCTCTATTACTTCATACATTTAATTGCATATATCGTCTGGACAACATAATTCCTAATTCTTCACGCAATTTTGGAGGACAGCCATTGTATACTGACTGATCAGCCGATGCGTTGTGAGGGATGGATGCCCGGCTGTGTGTTATTTGTAAACTCAATATGGATATCGCATACATGGGCGCTCACGGATATAAAAAACGCTATGGTCGGGATCTGTGCAGCCCCCGGCAGTCGTAGAGCTGCTGACGAGGCATGTAGGATTTCCGAGGTACCCGAATGGCGCAGGTGTGTTGGCAATCGTGGTGAATAGCCTGCGGACATTGAGGTGAAAGCAAGCGAAGGGGTATTGGAGGCACGAGCCGTTCAAGGTTGACAAAGGCGATATTTGTTCCATTCACGCTCCTTGAGTCACGAAGGTAGCTGAAAATTCGATTCTGGAGGATGTCAGTATTGGGATGGGATTTGTACATCTGTCAGCTGGATCAATCATGGATAGCTACGAGTCGACTGGCGAAACCCACCCCATGAATCAAAATATTTTTCGCGCCAGCGGCTTGCAGTTCGCCGAGTTTCGCAACCTTGCAGCCCGAGGATGTCAGTATGGCAAGCTTTGGAATTTCGAGTCACCTACATATGTGTTAAAGGCCACGTCCCAATTTCCACCCGCTTGTAAAGCGAATGAGATGGACGAGAAAACCAATCCAAGCCCGACGCACCGATTTCAAACTGACCCTCGTCACTGAAGAGTTCTTAGACAAGCCCGAATAAGAATGCTTTACAGCTTACTTGATTCCGAATGCTACCGTGTATAACGTCTGGCTGGGAACCAGCGGGTCTAAAAGTTTCCCTTGCAGCGCGAAGAGCCTCATCTCCGCCAAAAAATCAGTGCGTGGGACGCCCTGAGGGAATGAATGATTGGTGGGCTCCTCGAATCGTAATAGAAACCTACCGTTTTATTGAGTGGGGATGTGGTGTTCCAGGCGGAATTGTCGATGACGGCACCTCCCCAGGCGTACTAAATCAGACTGAATGAGCGTCGTGTAATATAACACCTGGGAAATATTACATCAAGCAGTTTCGCGCTGAGAGAGTTGGCCATATCTTCAACCCAGATGAAACCATTACTAGCGCGGCGATTCTCGGTCAAGCGGGATCCCGCTGACGGGGAGGGGGGCCAAAGAATGGGTGGAACGGGTACGCTCCCATTCGCTGTTATTTTCATTGAGTTCATTATAAATTCAATGGTGGGGTATTAACCTCCGTTCGAAGTCCACGAGTCGCCAAAGGCAACAATTGTGCTAATAGCGAGGAATCAATATTAGCACTCTTCCCCATGATAAAATCAGGGTCCAAACCGAATCGCATTGATATTAATCCCCGCGTTGAGCTCTGTGAAGTTGGACGAGGCCAGTGCCCCACAAGAAGGCTGGACAGCGAGCGTGAGGGGGGACGTCGTATTTAAAATCACAGGAAAATCAGAGGCCCCGAAGACGACTGGAAGCAACCCCAGGCCGAGCGCAGCGAATCTTATCCAACTTGTTACTATCAATCGCATCTGCGCTGAGCAATGGTGAATGAGAAGGAAACGATGGACTTACCCTCAAGGTCTCTGGTTTATATTGTTAAAGAAGTGGGACAGGTGACGCTCTCCGAAGCTATGAGAAGCGTGGACGGTCCTGTATCTCAAATTTCTTTGGTTCATGCGACGGTGAATTTCGGGCCGCGGGCCGATTGGGACTCTCTTGAATTCAGCTGGCAACGTAGGCTCCTGTTAAAACATCGTGACAGAGTCAGAATCATGGTGAAAAACACTCAGAGTACCGCCCAACCTTGAACTTCATATCCGTGTCGCTCCTCATCCCGACTGCGTTCGTCTTGCCGTGCTTCCTAAAGGACGCCTCCAGGAGTACTATCTCCTTTCTTGGCAGGTGGAAGGCCCTGGGCGACCTATTCACTTCCGAAGGCGGCAAACTCATACATACGCGTGAACGAGGTCACCCCATCTCAGTGGGGGTCCAGTGGCCCAAGTCCTTAATATAAAGCATCCACGCCTCGGAGTTTACACGACGGCAATCACAAGGCGCAAGATACGGCCCTTCCAGTACCTTGACCATGGGTTTTAGGGCTCCAGAGCACATACGGATGGGGAGACCGCCACCAGGGGTTAATCTGCAATGATACCACACCTTTTCTACTGATGTTAAACGTATCAGAGATGGCCACGCACTGGTAAGACTGCACCTTGAAGCTGGCTGAGGGTACCGCTAAAGACACAGTGGCGTTGATAGTGATGAGTTGTCAACACGGGTCGGTTTTGCCTGTGATCTGGTATGATGGTGTTGGAGATGCAAATCAGGTCAAAGTCCGACGGTCGACAACAATGCCAATGCCGATGACCAAACGGGATCGCCGCTACAGCGTTGATGGAGTCAGATATAAGTGAGGATGATGGTCGGTTTTCAAGTTTAAAAGGAGTCAATGTATACTAGTAATAGGTTGTGTAGTGTAGTCGTATTAGCAAGCCACACGGTCTAATGATTCCCTAGGCTCTCCGAACGAACCGTAACAATGCCCTAAAGCCCTCCCGACCACACTCCACATCTCCGGAGTGATCATACACCTGAATTGCACGCTCGTAACGAGCTGTTGGCAACCGATCCCCGTGGGCGGCCATGTCCCCCACCTCCCTCACCTCGCTTAGGCCCACCAGAGCATCAAGGGCCCGCGGCTCTGACTGGAGGAGAATTTCTAGTTCCGATGCGCCATCTACACCAGCGGCAATTCGTCTCTGGATCTGGGTTGTGACAAACGCCACTCTGTCGAAGTGGGGCACTAAGGCGATTGAATCCCGCCAGGACCGGGAAGCCTTCTCAGCTGCACGACCAGAAATCCCCCCTTTCACCAACCCGAGGCGCAGGGCGAGCAACGCTTGAGCATGGTCAAGTATATTCCTCAAATCAATTGCGGCGTGGGCCTGTTGCTCCTGAGGTGTGGCAGGGTCATTTGAATGTAAGTGACCCGGAATGGCGCACTCACCTCGCGGATGGACTTTTCTGTGGCAGCCAGCCTTGTTAGGACATTCTATCCACACTTAATTCTCAGAGGTTGGACTGCACAATATAAGACGCACATCTGGGCCACTACAGAGTACATCATCAATTGCCTTCAACCCATCCTCAAGATCGCCCCAAGTTGCGGTTTGATCAACCTGAGGTACAGCCGTACAAGTGAGAACTTGAACCAACACACAGAATGTAGTAGGCACTCACCTGCAGCTCCTGGACAGCCTTGACCAGGTTTTTGACCGTTTTGGTTAGTGATGTATATTGTATATGCGTCGTTAAGCTGTCTTCGACGATTTTGTTGATTTGCATTCCTGCACGAAATCTTGCAACGATTGGAGCTGAGTTGCTAATGGCAGGGTCGCCAACCACTGCTGAGTGAAATTCTGTTCGTGAGCACATTTTAAGCCAAGGTTGCCATCGACAGGGATGGAAGTGCTGACCTTGAGCTTGAGGGGTGATCTCGGCTTCCCCTATGATCGACATAAGGGGTTCCAGGGCCAGATGTTGATTTAATTGGTGCAGTGTGTCCTCCGCATCCGTTTGGATGGCCGTCTTCAGGAGCTGGGTCGCTGGTAGATGGTATTGGACGAGCTACGAGAGACCCAGCGCCTAATGTGCGAAAAGTAAGGCTAGATTCAATGGTTATTAGGGTGTTGTTATGGAAAGTATAAGTGGGGAAGGAGAAAGAAAGGAATGCGCATCTACTTGCTAAGCCGCGGGGTTGAAATATGTGACACTTGTGATATTCCGGGTTACAGACATCCGCTACCAGACGGGCGGGGGACAGGTGTGTCGTCCCCAACTCCTGCGAAAAAGTCTCATATGATAGGAGATCGGCTGCCCTGTATGTCGTCTACGCACTCAAGAAAATGCAGACCCCTGTAACGGGGTTCCAGGACACCAAAGAACAGCGTGATCCATGTTGCCAGTGCAAAGACGTTGCGAGCTGGCGCAACAACTCGGAAAGCAATAGCCCTCATTCTGCACTTGACTTCCTGGATAACACTGCCGAGACGTCGGAGTCCAGCTCTGGGAGTGCCTCGCGAAACACTAACATAGTCTCAGATTGAGGCTGATATTAGGAGGTCTGACGGGATGGGAGCGTCGCAGATTCAAATCGAGGGGAGTTGACTCGCTGGGAGAGATTAGGAGAGTCGAGGGCCATGGGGAGTGTAATAATACTACTCCGAGTGAACGCCTATCAATATGGTGAAAAGATACACGACGTTTCTGCATCATTGGTGATGACCAGTTGACCTCCCATCTCTGTGCCTTGGTGTTACCGATTGGCTGTTGTTGGATGTCTGTTTATTTTGGACAAAGTTTTCGCTGATCAGAGGCGGAGGGGGAAGGTCTGAGTCGGGGATATGATTTGCGAAAGCGGGTGGGAGCGGGGTAGTGGGTGGGGAAAGAGACAAGTCCGAGTCGATCGACGACGGTCAGTGGGGCAACGCGGATGAGCAGAAGGGCAAACTGAGGCTGAACTAAAGCCAGTGACAGCGGTTCGTGGTCCGAAGTTATCAACAGTTACTGGAGACGAGGGTGCGGAATGACGATGCAAAGAAGGAATTTGATGAGGCCAGTGGGGATGAAGGATGGATGGGGCCGACGAGGAAATGTGGATATCGAGAACGCAGTAGGCAGGGAGAGTAGGGACCAAGGTGGGGAGGAGGATCAGTCCATGGCGGATGGTGTGGCTGTCAGTATTGATGTGGGGCGAGAGCGACGATGTGGCGAACGATTGCCTCATGCATGCTTGACATGCACTAAGTCGTCTCTCCGGTTTATACCACAATGCAGTCGACGTGTTGTTGTGTGTTACATAAGGGTTCTGACATACGGGGCAAATCACTTGAAATCGATTGACAAATATCCGATCGATGCACGCATACACTCATTTTACCAACCACACGTCGCTTTACACATGGAAATCATGAGTACAGGGCGCGACCCCCCTTCTCTTGGATTCAGTTGGGCGCTCACAAGTCGCCTGCACTGTGGCCTACGTGTACCACATCCTGCCGATGAGCCTGTGTCTGTTGAATTCATGGCTCTTCAGCAGGTGGGCCCCTGTGGCTCCCGCGTTGTCCAGCATATTCACCCGAAAGACAGGAATTATTGGTGGGATTATCGGACTGTGCGTTCTTGGATTAGCATTTATGTATCGCTGCTAACAGTGTCTGTACAGCGCACAATTAGGCCTAGCAGCCAACTTGTCTCTCATACCCTGGGGTACATGTATGCCATACCAGGGAGCGGCTCGACGGTTGACGACGGGTGGTCTACAGGCGACGCAAAATGTGATAGGGAGACCGCACGATGACAAAACGCCGGCGATACATCACGATCAATTCAAATTTCATGACTCGACCTCCCTTTTACCGCCAACATTGTACCAACAATCCCCAATATCTTTTTCCTTCAACATGTCATTCCTAGCTGATACCTGACCTGCTGACCTACTCGGAACGTTCGACGTTTGTGGCCGGGGACCGCATATTGCGACATCAAAAATCGCTATTTTGAATCATACACCAAGTGACCATACCCCAAGTTACTTACTGCTTCGGAGCAGGCTCATTCGAGTTCTTCATCGCCTCCAAGTCACTCCGACAGGTGGCATCCGCCGCGACTACTTGGATATCTCGTCGCCTTCAATAAGCACCGTCGTCCTGCACTCATCGTGGGGATCAAGGACGAAGACTAGGCTAGATGCACTGAACTACCTTCAGTGCGGATGATAACAAAATGCATCAGCGGTACCACTCCTGGCTTGCGGAATGCCATGACGATGTCGTTACCCACAACGCTGACCCTCCTTTCGAAGACCATTTGGCGTCCAGGCCATGGCCATAATCTCTCTCGAGAGGGCTTGGGATATGGAGTCATGACATTCTTTCTAAAGAAGGGTTTGACAAGATGAGCGAGATTGTTGGAGGTGTTGTTCGAAGAGTCGGCGCATTAGCGTGAGCATGGTCGCTTTTGTCACCTAGTTGATTCGGGAGGCGCCTCGTCCTCAATTCCATACTTTTCAAATTTGAACGCCTATTCACGGATCCGCAATGATGCTGCATAGTCGCGCCCTAGTCGTCCCTATTTGGTGATCCCAAATTCGAGTCGGAAACAATTGAGAGGACGCAGTCAAGATTCGGTACAGCTTCAGAGTCGGAGATGCCCTATCGTGGTTGAGATGCCCAGATGACGACAAAGAAAATTATTCCCGGATTTCGTCAAGCCTGGTGTCTCCCGAATACGCTCCCAAAGCTCACTAGTTGCTTCCCCATTTTCGACCTCGCGAGACTGATGAAGGGTTCAGCTGCATGTGTCATAATTGTTGAACCAGCGATCGATGCTTTTCGACGATACACCGAGAACCTCCGCGATTTCAGGCAGATACCACCCGTGGTTGAATAATTGGAGTGCTCTCGAGTGGCTGGACGATGCTTTCTATTTTTCTGAATACTTTGGTTTTTTGGTTTTTTGATTTTTCACATCACAGTGGGTACATGGACAAGAACACCCGAAACGACTGTAAGGGTTCTGACATACAAAGAAAAATCACTTGAAATCGATTGGCAAATCCGATGTACCCATTTTATGATTCGTCCCACCTATATATGCAGTCGTCCAACACACCACAGAAATCGTGAGTAATCCCCTACTTCTGCATCTAAATCCATAAAATCTAAACATCCTTCCCCCAACCCAATGGCGTTCTACTCTCCTTCCCCATCAACACACCCTCATCGATCATCGACATGTCACATCATAGGATCTACTTGGCTAATGCCCGCTATGAGACTTTCAGAATCGCTCCCACACACTTTCAGGGAACCCTCTGAGCTGATCCAGATTTCGTAGCATTCGCCTTGGGAGGATTGGTCGTATATATCGTTGAGCCATTGCTGGCGCGACAATTCTCCACCAGAAGAGATCCCGCACTAACGGGGAGGCCAAAGAATGGGTGGAACGTGGACACTCTCACTAGCTGTTATTTTTTGCAGGAGTCAGCTCTAACCTCAATGGCACGCCAGTAATTTTGACCTCTGGTCGAAGTTCACCAGCCCCCAAAGGCAGCGACTGAGGGACCAATGCAGGGGGGTCCGACGGATAAAATCGGAGACATCATCTACCCAGCTTGGGTGCCTCCAGCGGTCCCGGGGTCCTTGCCCCGATTTGGGAAATCTTTGCTTATCAATCATGTTCACAATTGCCTTGTTCGCACCACCATCGCTCACTTTTCTTCACGCCACCCCTTTCGAGCAGGCTCAGCGTGTTCCCTTTCCCACCCGAGCTTGTCTTTTTATCTCTTCAATTCCATCAGTATCTGGCTATTGATTTGGATGTTCAGCTGCAAGATGGTCCGAGATGGTTGTACGTCCAGAATGTGGGAGCTTGCCCGTGGGCGGTGCTGGGCAGGAGCAACAGATGAGGATGTTCGTACAACTTGAAGGTGAATGAGTCACTGAGCTATCCATATGCTTGATGCCTGCGAATAGGACATGTTCTCATAGTGATACACGCAGTCCGATTGCTGTATCTCTTAGCCAGCTACATGCACCTATGCCATCGCTCTTGAAGCTTAGCGTTTCTGCGAGTCTTGGTGTATGGAAAATAAGGTGGGACCTCCTTGTGATGAGAGTTGGATTGCTACACCACAGACGTCACACACAACTTGGTTTCTCTCTGTTGTGGGATCATATGCTGCTTCAAGCTTCACATTATGACCAGTGGGGAGGATAAAAATTATTGGCCGTGGATGAATCGATAATATGTAGTCTCTTATCTCCACTAAAAACCAAGACTGCCGCACAAACCATATTTGTGGCCTGCATAATGCTGGAGCATCATGATTCGTAAGCAAAGATTTCCCAAATCAGGGCAAGGACCCCGGAACCGCTGGAGGCACCCAAGCTGGGTAGATGATGTCTCCGATTTTATCCGTCGGACCCCCCTGGACCAATGTTAGCGCTCTCCCTGGGACAAGGTTGAGCTTCGAATCGGTGTTAGAGGGGATGCCGTATTCAAGATCATGGGAGAAGCCTCAGTAACGCTAGGCCGAACGCAACAAATCTTATCCACTTGTTGCCGTCAATTAGGCCTGTGGCAGACTTGATGTTGAATAATGATGGCTAAGGGATATAGCATGCACTTACCCTAAAAAGGTTGTTGCGGAAAAGTGGGACAGACGACACGTTCTAAAGCTCAAATTTCAATAGTTCATTCACAGGTCGCGCAGTATGCATTTTGGTTGCAAGCCCCGGGCCAATCGGAAGTTACAGCGGTAGATTCGGACAACCTGCCGCTCGGAAAATCAGTGACTCAGTTCTAGAGGTTCCACACTCGGCTCAAAGGCCTCAAGAATGGGTATTTGGGCGTGTGCGAATAGCGCCGCCGCCACTACGGGAAGGCTGTCATGGTCTGATTCGTAATGGAACCTAGTAGTAGTCTCTTGATCCAGCCTCAGCGTCCAGCATGCAAAACGAAGAAAGACTTACTCCAAGTTTGGTCCTCGTTCCGGTCAGAATCCACGGTAGACTTCAAGTTGATCACGCCTTCCCAAATTGGTCTGTGCGTTTGCCCCATCAGAGCGTGGGAAATAAACCTGATATAAATCTCACCGTCGCGCGAAAGTTTTCTCTTGATTCTTCCACAATCAAAGGCGCCCATGACGATAACTTTTGGTGCAGAGCGTTGAGCACGGCCCCCCTAGGGTGGGCCGGCGTTGACATCGCCCGTTCGGCACCATCTCCTTGTTACATCAAAGGGACGGGCTGAATCGAATCTGATGGCGTCCTACTTGTGGCTGATAGTGTAGTGCGGTTGTAGTGTATTGGCCAGCGCTCTTTGGTTGGGACGCCCAATAATCAATTTCCTGTTACGGTGTATCATTTCTGTTGGAGATAAGTTGGCGTATCAATAACTGCCATGCCATGCCACCATAGGTCTGATGTGCGTGTTGCAAAGGTCGGGGAAAGTGGGGAGACATGACCATCAGACGTCAGATCAGAGGGATGTGACTGACGATAAACGGAGTTGTATACAAAATACAAAAGGATAACTGAGGATGCGGATAAAAGTACAACATGTGCTAAATAGCCAATGGTACACCATATACGGCGATGTTTTTGAATAGTGCCTCGAGCCCGCGAATATCGCTATGCACTCGCCTTGACTGGGGATGCCTCCCCGCTATCGATCTTCACCTTTTTTGCAGTCTGCAATGCGGGGGGCGCGGCCTTGCCACGGACACCAACATCAGGCCCGCCATCAGGTTCCACTGCCCGCTTGCGCTTGTCTCCAGTATCCTCTGTCCCAGGCTCTTTTGATTTTTCTGCGTTGCGGTCTTTTCCCTTGTCGCGTCCACCGCCTCGGCCCCCACCCCGTCCACCCCGTCCGCGTCCCCCGCGTCCCCCACGCCCCCCGCGACCGCCCCCACGTCCCCCGCGATCACTACGTGAACGGGCGCCCAGGGCCCCGCTCGCAGCCACCTGTGCGCGCTCGATTTGGAACTGCTTTTCGGCAGCCTCTGTGGGGTGGTCAGCCCGCGGGCAGATGAGCGCCGGAGAGACACTAACCATCCGGCAAGCTCCAGGTGATGTCGTTGCCGTTGATTTGCTTGATGGAATCCTTGACCGTCTCAATCTCCGCCTCTGATAATGCCTTGTGGAAGCCCACGAGGCCTTCATCGTCGCCCCGGGAGTATTTGATGTACGGTGCCCGGCCATCGAATTTGGCCTTGATTGGATCCTAGGGAGATATTAGCTCTTGCTTGCACCCAAAAGACCAAATTCTGCCTTGCCTTGATCTCAGCCCAGACCACATCCCCACCACAACCGACAAATTTTAATGTCGCCCCGGGAACGTAGGGGACATCTTCCTCCTTCACGGACCCATTGCCGTCCTCGTCCTGCTGGATCAGGATTTTGCTCCCCAAAAACTCGAGGAATATATCCAGCTTTTCCTCGGATTTACCTCCTTTGGCCGAACCGGCTTTGGCACGCGCCATTTCGCGGAATGCGTTGAAGCCTTTGCCATTGTGTTTCATGGCGTCCCGCCGGTTGTTGGCGGCTTTCCCGGACAGACCCTTTTCTTTTATTTTCATGTCGCAATAGGCTTCCCTATGATAAATATATGGAAATTAGTACCAAGCATTAGGCGTGGAATAATACGTACTTGGTCATGATCAGTAGGTCACTGCCATCCCAGGAGGGTTTAGGATCTGACGTGAGGAATGCGTCCACTGTTTTGAAGTCGGCGAACTCAGCGAACACAGACCCCTACCATTGAAACATGAGAAACAACATAACAACCGCCCAAGGATGTAGGTTGACCTTGAACTTCTTATCCTCGTCGCGCCTCATCCTAACCGCATTTGTCTTGCCATACTTCCCAAAGAACTCCTCCAGCTTCTTCTGGAGGGTATCATCCTCGTCCCCAAATCCTTTCTGTCAAACGGAGCCGCCAATAAGCAATGCGTGGTAAAGACCAGATGGGGACCCACAGCGTACACGCTCCTCTCGAATTGGCCTTTGGGCTCCTGCACCTCGGTGCGCCGCCGGACCTTGAGCCCGGCCTCGTCTACCTCCAGCTCCTCGCTCAGGCGGAGGGCCGTGGCGACCCACTCGTTCCCGAGGGCGGCGTACTCGCGCATGCGCTTGAAAGAGGCGACAGTCTCGACGGGGACCCAGTGGTCCGGGTCCTTGGTGTAAAGCGTCCACATGAACCTGCACAGCGCAGCGGTCATCAGCAGGAATGTAAAACACAGCTCCGGGAACAACGTACTTGTCGTACGGAAGATTGGCATCCGCGAAATAAAATTCAACTAAGGGAGGCTCAGAATGCATATTTTCCAAATAATATATGGAAAACTTACTCTGCCGTGCTGCACTAAGCATCTTTTCGCGCTCTGCTCCGTCCGATACCTCCGACACCTCCATGGCCAC
>QGOG01001227.1:0-32734 GCA_003313185.1 Collybia sp. MG36
ATAAAGAGTGTCGAGCATGAAGCCAGCCGATCCACGCTTACCTTCAACAGGAAACCGTATTTGAGCCGCATCGATATACCGAGGTCGACTGAAAATAAAAATCAGCAGCCTGATTGCGGTTGGTAGAATTAACCTACATAATTGCTGCCTTCCAAACGGTGTCAACACTAGTCGTTGTCAGAATTGGGGTTTCGGCTAACAAGCACACAAGGAAGGAGACATACGCTCTTCCCCTAGTTTATATGACCTGCAAACGGGTGAGACCCTTTGAAGAGGAACGGGGGAGGGCGACAAATACCATTCGTTCAAAAAATTGAGGTTCCCAGAGGCATTCCAGTGTGCTGCATTGTCATTGAGTCTCCTCGCGAATTTGGCAGGGCCTCCATAGGATGCTATACCATGCTCAG
Source organism: Collybia sp. MG36 (assembly GCA_003313185.1). Taxonomy (NCBI): domain Eukaryota; kingdom Fungi; phylum Basidiomycota; class Agaricomycetes; order Agaricales; family Clitocybaceae; genus Collybia; species Collybia sp. MG36. The sequence continues at coordinate 408 of QGOG01001227.1, forward strand.
TCTCTTGGCCATAGCTGGAGCATATATCTCACCCCACTGTGTAGGATATCGAGCACCGTGCCGGTGTAGGAAATGAAGGCCTGTAATGCGACACGTATCGGGTGCTTCGGGACCCGAATCCACGCCGAACGCAGTTCGGTCAACGCTGTACCATGGAGACAAGTTGCCCCATTTCTTGAACATGTCAAATTCCTTCGGGACCTTGCCTACCTTCTTGCCTAGCGTCGCTGGGAGAACAAGCTGGGCGGCGCCGGTGTGGATTGGATAAGCTGGAGCTGTTGCAATGACAGCCGGCTCAGCGCCGGTGGGTGTGCCACCCGGATAGCCAACATTGGTGGGGAATAAGGAGGGGAATGCGTTCGTGGGGGCTGTAGGTGGGAATTGGTGGACTTCGGTAGACCCAACATATGGTGGTGCGAGTGCATTGTTGTGATTTGAGTTCGAGGTGGTGGAAACGTCCGAATTAGGTCTGAAGCATTCAGGCCCACATATAGCGTATTGAAGTATGAAGCAAGCAAGCAGTCCGGAGAGGAATGCTGCAGAGACATGAAGCCATCCAAATTGGCCAACTATCTGCTTTCGGGATTCGGGGGGTGTCGGCGCTGCGTCAACAGTTCCTTCCTCGGGGAGGAGGGCATCATGCTCGTTCTCTGCCTCGTAGGTTTTGTATTCTCTTCCTGCCTCGACATCGTCTTGGCCGTTCATCCTGAAAGAGAGGTAGAAAACTGAGTAATTCGGTTCAGCGAACGAGTTATTACATTGAGCAATTACGTAATATGCATACTCAGTCGATAGGGAGCAAATTAGTCGCCTTCTGTCCAAGTGCTGAGCGCTGAACGCCGAGGGACAGGGAACAACAATACTTATTGACAAACGAAATGCATGAGGATAAACGAGTAACGAGTACAGTTGAATCACGCGATTTTTATCTCCTGCCGCCGTACCCCCTATCCCGCTCTCTATCATCTCGCTTGGACGGCATGCGGTCCTCGCGGTCTCGGTGACGGCGGTCGGCAGAGGGATCCTGACGTTTTTCATCGGCACGGGGGCCCCTTGGGAGAGGAGGAGTACCCACAGAACGACGGCGTTCACGATTCATGCGGGGAGGAGGCGAACGTGAATGTGAGCGGGAACGAGACCTGGCGTACCTGCCACGGGGTGGTGGGGAACGAGACGGAGGTGGTAACCTGCGATCACGGCGGTCGGGTGATACATCTCGGCCACTCCGACCACCTCGGTGAGGAGGTGAGTCGCGGCGGTCACGAGGAGGAGGGGAACGATCTTTTCGGGCTGGTGGAGGAGGGGACCTAGAATCGCGTCGCCGACGTGGCGGTAGATCGATGTCCATTCGGCGTGGGGATGGCGATCGTTTTCTGGGAGGGGGAGAACGGGAATCATCTCGTCCATGACGACGAGCTGGGGACGGTGAACGGCGTCTCCGATGACGACTCCTTCTGGAGTCCACAGAGCTCGGGGAGTCAGAATCAGAATCAGAATCCGAGCTGCTTGAATCGGATGAATCCGAGTCGGAGGAAGAGGAATCTGAGTCCGAAGATTCAGCTTCAAGCATGGCACGTCGTTGTTCCATGATCAGCCTTGGTGCATTCTGAGGGATGTGATGAAAAGCCGTCGAGACGTTCAGGTAATCAACATACCTTCAAATACTCTCTCATTTCTTCAGTTATAGCACCCAACCCAATGCTCGTAAAGTAATTGATTGCAAACCTCGTATTTTTCGGCACATCCACGGGGAACATATTTTGGCACCCCCGCTTGACCTCAGGATCTTTGAATCGTTCCGCGAGGACCTTCAATCCCATACTTTCCATCAATTCGTTCATGAGGATTTTAATGAAAATACGGCTGCTTGAGGTAGTGTCGTCTTCATTGATTTTAACACATTCGAACACCATCCACGATATGGCATCTGAGGCAACCAAATGCCCGAAGAATCGAGCAATGTTACGAAGGCGATTGGTTTCGTATCGATGGATGGTGGTATAATAATTGTTGAAAGCAGTCTCCAGACTGTCAGTCCATACACGGTTGATTCGGCTAAACCGTTCTCCCACAAGCCCGTAGAAAGTAGAATATGATCGCTCTTGTGAGCAACATTCGATTATCATGTTGATTAATTCGATCTGGAAGGGTATTAGCTCATCCTCGATTTTATAGCCCCTCACGTACCTCCTGTCCCTCCTGTATCTGAACTTTGAGAAGTTTGTGGACGGCTTCTTCATAGTTCAAGGCATTCATGATCGTCAAGTATATTATACGACGAAGGTTGACGAGATTCGTTTCAGTGCGATCCTCGATGCCTTCTTTTGTTTCGGCAACTGATAAACGATGAGCGCGCGTTCGAAAGCGCCAAGAATAGTATAGTTACCTTCATCCTCATCGTCGTCACTCGATTCTTCCTCTGAGCCAGATTCATCATCCGAATCTTCGCCTAAGATCTCGGCTTTGATAGCTTTGTATTTCTCCTCGTTTTCCAAATAGTTGGGATCCAGTTTGAATATGTCTAGATGTATATAAATCAACCAGGTTCGGGAATGAACCAGTCTCAACGTACTTAGTCCTTCCTGAACTTGGAGCTCCTCCTCGAGATGTATCTGATGTTGTATTTGCTCTTCTTCCTCCACAAGGTCGAGCCCTTCAGGTAGTATGGGGTTATCTTTGTACTTGTCCTTGCGGACCTGCATCAGAACTTCAATCATGTATTGCACCCGCTGACTGATAGTTCCTTCATTAAGGACTGCACGGAACCGTTCAAAGACATTCGCATTGGCTTTGGGAGCGTTTTCCGAAATGAAGGCTCCGACCTCGCGAGCGAAGCCGACAGCAATCTCGATAGAATCATCCGTCGGGCGTTCAAGGAGGAGAACGAGGATCTGCAATGCAATTATTTCGTGTGCCATGCCTTGATTCACGAGATGAGCAATGAAAGTCGTCGTGGAATGGCAAACAATCTAAGAAATGTATGAATATACGAGTGGGTTAGATACAAGCAGGATCACATACCTTATCATTTCGCTTGAAAGACCGTCGGAACTGGCTAATTAGTCGAGTAAGAACCAACTCGCCGACTTGTGGTAGTTTTGTGTTGATGATGGACACGAGAGCCGCAAAAACGGGCGTAAAGGGCAAACTGGCGGCCTGGGCCTTCATAACGCTACGAGCGAACAAACCGCGTCCACGTATGAGGTTTTCGGAAAAAAGTTCTGGCACCACCTGCTTGATATTGACGATGTTGACTCGATTGACAATACCAGTGATAGACTTTCGTAGAGCATCCCACGACATGCGTTGATATTCTACGCTGGATTTGTCCGAGGATGCTGCTTGTTGAAGTGCCCGCAGTCGAGCCGGTGGCATGTAAACCCCACCAGATCTGGAGCCCACGAGTTTGGCAAATTCTGCTTGTGCATCCGACATCCTATCTTTGGGCTTGTCGGTTTTTTCCAATTCCAAAGCGGCAACGCGGGCTGCTAGTTGTCGTTCTCGCTCTGCTCGACGAACCGGATCTGCATCATTGACTCGAGGCAGACCAATACGTGCAGATGGGGGAGAAATCGACCTCCGTCGAGTTGAAGGTGGTTCTCCATCAGCCGCTGAGGATGACCTGTGATAATAGCATGTGTAACGGTTCAAGTTAGTCGGGTCATTCACGTACCTCTTTCTTTTATATGGGATTTCCTCCATATGAGTCGGGGGTGTCATGACGGCGGCGGACATTATCGTTAATCGATTCCTCGACCTAGAGTAACCTGATGTTCGTTGGGAGGCTCGATGACCAGTTGGCTGAATGGCCGCTCTGAAGACAAATTGTTCAACGTTGTGGTGGATTCTCGTCTGGGTCGTGACATGCGTGACCAAGTGACACAGCCAATTATGTAAGCACTGACCGGCAATTCACTCTTGAAAGCGGTCCGGGCGTAGATATAGCCTGACTCATTGAACTCAATCCTCAGGCGAAAGATCTAGCATGGAAAAGTTGGAAGCGTTAGCCTCGGTTTCTCGGGTAACGTTTGTATTGTGATACGGGCAGAATCGTGCTGATTCAGCCCATGAACAGCTCAGCAAGAACGTAGTACGAGTACTTGGTCAGGCATGTGTTCCAAAGATCTAGCGGTTGCTCATCATTTGCTAACGAATGCATCTGGAACAGAACCCAGGGAAATTTACGCTCCAGGGTAAAGCGACTCGTACGCAGTAGTCCCAGTGATTCCCAGCTCAACACGTTCGGTCACGTAGGAACCAATACATATCTGGTTGGTCACCAGAACCCATACACCCTCATTGACACAGGCGAAGGACGCGAAGAATATATCCCGATTCTCGAGTCTGCATTTCAGGATATAGCAAGGCCGTCAAACCCCGACGAGCCAGATGTGTCTGACATTATAATATCACACTGGCACCATGATCATGTCGGTGGCCTCCCATCCGTCCTTTCCTTGCTACGTAGTCTATGGGAGCGGCGGCGCCCTTCGACGCCGTATAAACCACCGCGGCTACACAAATACCCACTCCCTGAAGGTGCGACGACCAGATCCCACAGCTCGCAAAACCCACTACCATTCATTATCGAATCCCTGCGACGGGATTTATATTCGCCTGCTCCATCGGGCGCCCCGTTCCATGACCTTTGTGATGCCGAGACGCTTTCCACACCCACATCCCTGGATATCCGCGTATTACACACGCCAGGACACACCGTCGATTCCATCTGTTTGCATATCCCCGGTGACCGTGCATTATACACCGCCGACACTGTCCTCGGCCAGGGAACTGCTGTTTTCGAGGACCTCGGGGCCTATTTAGCCAGCCTCAAAAAGATGCACCAGTTCGCCAATCTGACAGATCCGGAAACCCAGACCTGCATGACTTTATATCCTGGACACGGCCCCGTTGTTAGCGATGGTCCCGCGGTGATTGGAATGTATATCAAACACCGTTTGGAGCGCGAGGAGCAGATCCTGGCCTTGTTGAGGTCAGCACCCGAGCCACACTCTACACCGTCATTGTGGACTACTTGGTCGCTTGTATCTCGTATTTATGCAACATATCCGGAGTCCCTGTGGCTTCCCGCAGCACATGGCATCACTCTTCATTTGAAGAAATTGGAGGCCGAAGGCATAGTTGCAAAGGTTGGTGGGGAAGATCAGTATACAAGCTGGAAGCTTCTGTCCAAGTTGTAATAATACCTTATGTATCGTCTCAGAGAAGGTGTTCTGGTGGATTGAAAGTAGATATCATTATACGATGGGTGATAGGGCATGCAAGGTACACGAAACAACAGGAATGGGAACACACACACAAGAAGGTATTACAGAATGTGAACATATGTACGAGGATGAAAAAGTCGGCAGTAGAGGATGGAATGGCTTAAAGCTCATCATCGGTAACATCCTCTCCCCGCTTCTTGCGGGCTATGCGCTCCTTCTTAAGCTGTTGGTGTATGGCTATTAGCTAAGTTCAAATCGTTGATAAGAACCAGACCAACCTTCCTGGCCTCATTCGAGGTGAGCTTCTTGGCCTTGTTGTTCTCAACCTTGTTGCCCATAGCATCATAGGTGGCATTATCCTCTCCATCCTTCTTGTCAATGCGAGGTCCTGACCCTTGGCCTTCAACCCAGTTATGACCGGAAGCCTCAAGGCGACCATCACGCATAGCCCACACTCTGAACGGACCACAAATCAGCAGTGGACATATGACTTGAAGCGCTTTACTTACTCCTTGCATAGCGACTCCGAGAAGTCTTGGTTGTGAGTGATGACGAGCACACCACCCTCGAACACTTTGAGAGCCTCGATAAGAGCGGCGAGTGATTCGCGATCGAGGTAGTTCGTAGGCTCGTCAAGGCACATCACATGGGGGCGGCGCCATGTTGCCGCACCAAGGACGATCTTGACTTTTTGTCCCCCAGAGAGGCCCCGCATCGTGTTATGGGACACAAACTCGGGCTCGAGGCCAAAGTCAGCAAAATGTTTCTCGATCTCCCGGCGAACCAGAGGTCGGAGAAGACCCAGACGCTGAGCTTCGCGGGTATCGACCTCAAGGACTTTCTATACAAGCATCTCAAGTTAGTAATCAATCGATGGCGCTGATCTGCGACTCTGCTAACCTTCTCGAAACCACGCTTGATGAGGTCATCACGAGGGAGCCAGATATTCTCGGATGAACTGAGTGCCTTGAAGGAAACTTCATACTCATACGACTGCTTGAGTTTCTTGCGAGCAATGATCTCGTCAATGAGCCTCTTCTGTCCCTCGACAACAACAACACCACCGTCCTTCATCTTTTGCATCTCTTCTTCGGAGATCTGACGGTTGGCTTTGGTCATCTCCTCCAGATCTTCACCAGTCTGGTAACGCCAGAGCATGTACTCGAGGGGGGTCTTGTCGAGGTGGTGATCGATATGGTGGAAAGCGTGCTGAGCGACGTATCCAATAACCAAGTTGGGGTGTTTCCAGATCTCGCCGCCTTTATTGGCTTCCATGTCTCCAATCAACAATTTGACTAGGGTCGATTTCCCAGAGCCATTGGGGCCAAGGACGGCAACACGCGACGAGAGCGACACTTGAAGGGTGATATCGTGGAGTTGTTGGACGGATTGAGTGGGATATTGGAAACCAACTTTTCGCCTACGAAAGTTTATAAGCAACATCATCAGCGAGCAACGATCACGACATACATCTTGAGAAGCGATTTTTCCTTGGTCTTGACACCTTCAAGGAGAGGTGGGTCGGGAAGCTTGAACTTATAGTCCTCAGCGGCCTCGAGGGTGTAATAGGATTTGGCTTCGGGAACCTGTTGAACGAATTTTTCAAGATTGCCGCGGTATCTGCGAAGCTTGAATCGGTTCAGGTGAAGAACGTCGGTTATGGTGTTATTCAAGAAGCTAGAGTCGTGAGAAACGATAACTTGAAGTTGAACAGATTAGCATTAAACGACTATGAAATGGATCCGATCTTACTTGATGTGCAGGTCTTGAGGTTTGTGAGGTAGCTCTCCAGCCAAGCAACGTTGACGACATCTAAATGATTGGTGGGCTCATCAAGGAGAAGGATGTCGGCTTTGAAAAGCATTGCGCGAGCCAACGCGAGCTTCATTTTCCAACCACCAGAGAGGCTACCAATGGCGTGCTTTTGACGTTCATCATTGAACCCAACGGAAGCCAGGGTCTCAACAACTTCAGCCTTATCAGCCAGGATGCGCTGGTCGGTGAGAATGAACTCGAGAACGGAGGTGTCTTCCTCGCTACCATCGATATCGTGTTCGACATAGAAAGTGCGGACCTCATCAGGGGATGGGAAGCCCTCGACTTGCCTAATAAGATGCATTTGAGGCACATACAATGAATATGAAAATATATCCCATACCCGTTGGTGATGGCGCGCATCAGTGTTGACTTTCCAGTACCATTCTTACCACAGAGGCCGTAACGGTGGCCGCGCTTGAGGCGGAGTGTGGCGGTGTTGAGGAGAATTTTAGCACCATAGGCCAAAGAGAATTGACAATTGCAAAGGTCCTCTCCTTCTTCTTCGTCCTCTAGAACCTCTTCCTCGTCATTATCCTCGGTGGCGGAGCGGACAACCCACTCGCGGGCAACAGCGACAGGTTCTGGTGCGGAAGCAAGGAAAGCAAGGAAAGATGAAAGGGTGTCCCATTCCGGAACATCAAAGTTCTTCGCATTGACGAGGTTGGCGGCGAGGACGGAAACATAGATAGCATTGACATCGGTGACAGAAACGTTTGCGCCGAGTTTCTTGTAGATGGCACCGAGGGAACTGGCCAATTGAGAACCTTCCGCAAGCTTGAGGGGGGGTAGGTCGGAGCCGTCACCTTCAGGCACCTCTCCAACTTGACGCAGGGTAGCAATGGCCTTGCCGATGACACCACGAGCCTCGGGATCGCCGATGCTTGTTTCGACTTTGATTAGGCCAGGGAGGAGCTTGGGAATGAAGGGGCGAACGGTGACAGCGGAGTCAACAAGCTTGGCCATGTTGTCAACGATCCTAGATTAGTCGAAATGGTCAGGTATCATCAGGTTGGGAGTATGATCAACTTACACAGCAACCTTGCGCTTTGTGGCAGTCAATTTCTCAGAGAGACCTCGAGACAGGAGGGGGACCATGAGGGAGAGGGTGGGAGAATCTACTTCGGAAACGAATGTGGTGGCCGAGAGGAGGGCGATGGTATTAGGCACCTCCTCAACGGGATTAATAAGGGCCTTAATAAGAGCTGGAATAAAGCGTTCTATGTCCTTGTTTGACACCAGGGCGGTGGCCTTGGTAAGAGATTCACGGGCTGCCTTCTTCACGTCCGCCTTGGTATCCCAAATAACATCGGAGAGGACGGGAATAATTTCAGGCATAAGACGAGAAGTTTGGACGGGGCTACTCTGAACAATTTGATTCAGGATCGTAAGGGAGCCAGTTTTAACCTGCCATTTGCCGGCAGTTTTAATTTCGTGCAGAAGAGGAGGAAGAATGAGGGCTGTCGCCCATGGGTTCATCGCAGCGACGAATTCCCGGACGGCCTCGATGGCAGCTGTCCTGACAGCAGGCATTTTGTCGGCAAAGGTCTCGAGGAGGGCGGCATAGATACCGGAGCTGATGAATGTAGGCTCAAGTGCGGTGATAGAACCAGATCTAACGAGCAGGGTCACGGCATCAGCGGCGCCCTCACGAGCTGCAGGTGATTTTTTATCGGCGAGTGCCTTGACAACGGCGGCCTCAAATCCTACGGATTGGAGAGCAGCATGGCCGTCCCGTTGAGCGACAGCGGATAATGATTTTGCCGTGGCTTCGCGAGTGGATTTGTCAGCGACAAAAAGCGCTGAGACGTCGAGTTGGCCATCAACAGGGGCAGGATTTGCGGCTGCCTTGAGGGAGGCAGGAGAAGGGATTGCAACGGCAGAGGCAGTAGCAGCAGGCATTTCTAATATCTGGATAAACGAAAGATCAGGCGAAGATTGGGCTTTATGTTGACCAATAAAGACCTTGAATGATAGATTGGTGGTTGAGATGTCTATGTCGTGAATGGCAGACGAAGGCTGGCAAGGAACAAAGGACGCTCTATTTCTATGAGTGGCAAATTGCCTGCAGGTAAATTGTCAGTATCAGCATGGTGCATTGGCCGTGTTTCAGGTGTGCATTACCTCTATACGGAAGGGGTGGAAAAAGATGGAGGTAAGGAAAAAGCCAGGTGGTTAGCTTTACACAGGTTTTTAATACCCGAGCGGAGTCTGAAAAAAAATCAACAGCGCGACAGGCGGACCAAACACATCCGGGGAGTTAGCCCAAATCAGCTCGTGATGGTTGGTGGCGTGGATGTGGGGTAACATTGTAAGCGTTGTTATTGTATTCAATTGTCATCAAATACAAGCGGACGGTACTTGAGACGGAAAATATTATGGGTGGAATGCTGTCGAATGTTCATTGTAGTATCAATCTTTCGACTCAAGATCAGCAAATGTGAGCGGAGTGAACGCCTAGTAGAGAAAAAGGTCACACGTTAGCTAAAGATAGATGGATAGGGCGATAAGTACGCACATGTCCACCTCCCTCAAAATGTTTACTGTTCGCTTCAACCCAGTGTAAGCGAAGCGCGTGCAGGAAGGCCGATAATCCCTGAATGGGTATTATCAACCGATCAGCACAGGTAGAACCTCATGAGAAATCACGGACCTCCATGATACAAAGGATCCCAACGGTCGAAACAAACCAAAAAGAGCCAAGTAACAGCAATCCGATCCATCCGAACAATGAGGTCGGTCCGAGAGCACCCTCGATTGTCATCGACCACAGCACCTCGGACAGCTGGGCATGTGCGAGTGAGAGCGCCCACAAACGCAAGTACGAAGCCGTATGCGAGATGCAGCCAAGGCAGAACTCGATTGTGTGAATGATCTGGTGAATAACAATTTCACCAAAGTCGTGCTCCTCCTACAACATAAAAACGTATGAGTGATCGAGGGTGAGGCAGAGAAAGAGGGGATATCCCTACATGTTCCTCGTTGGCATCTTCGGCAATGGCCCTCCCATTGCCCTCTTCCTCACCTTCTAGGGCATCATCTGAACTATCTCTCGGCCCATCATCGCCATGATTTAGGCCGACATAACCCTGTCCCTGTATCTTTTTCATCTCTCTCCATGTGAGGTAAGGCTTGGTGACCAAGAGCCATGGAACGCAGACAGCCGCCAAAAGAAGCAAAACGACCTGAATAAAATTCTGACCACGATAAAGCTGAGTTTCGGGAGCAACGCTTCCAGGGGACAAGAACATTGAAATTAGCATGTTCAAAAGAGACGGAGGTTGGGTGCTCGACGTTGACCAATCGATCGACCACTTGTACAGGATGCAGATGACCAAGTAGCCAAAAATGGATTGCAAAAATAAGAGCTGGGGTATGAAGTTTGCGTAGATATCGATTGAACGTTTGAACCTGATGTGGTTGGGAACTTGCAGGCAGAGGGCAAACGTCATCTGGGCAGCCATAAAGGGTTGAATCAAATGAACGATGAGATATGTTTCAATAGCGTACGTGGATGACACCTAAAACAATGGACATTTTCATCTTGTATGAGTTGGTGAACACGAGCCCATTATCTGAGCCATGCCAGCCAGGATCAAGGCCGAAGGGGTACGTGTGGCCATTAGCAACACCAGTGATCGTACCATTACTCGTAGGAAACGTCCAGCCGGAGTGCCAAATATGTAGCGATTTCGAGAAGATATCGTTGTAAAGAAAGCCCGTGTACATCGAAAATAAACCCATGAGGAGGATAATATAGCGGCCGCTATGGTGCAAAATCAATCTGGCGAATTCCAAGACGATAAGAATCTGGGACTTACTAAAAGAATTGACCAACGATCTAGAGGGAAATGAGTGATTCGGGTATGAAGCGTAGGCAAGCACTCACCTCGCCTAGGTCGGCCTTGGCAAGTTTCCGCTCCTTCATAATCATGTAAAGTGCGGCACAGAATATGATTGCACCATGACCAATATCACCAAACATGACCGCGAAAAGGAACGGAAATGTCACGACGGCGAACAGCCCAGGATTAATTTCCTGATATCCAGCAGTCCCATAGCTGTCCATGATCGTTTGGAAACCCTCCGTGAATTTGTTAGTCCTGTGGAAGGTGGGAGGTACCTTATTAGTGCGAAGCTCATGCAGAATGGGTGGGACGCTAGTTCCAGATTCCTCCTGGCGGCATTGTTAGAGAAATAGGAAAAACACTCGCTGGAACTCACAGTCGCATGCCGCAGAGCGAGTTGAATGGTAGCAATGTCTCTCGTGGGAACCCAACCTTCTGCGATCAATGTCTTCCGTCGGACATCATAGTTGAAATAGTTGAGGGTGTCATAAATCAACTTCTCCTTCCTCACAACATCCTGCCAGCTTCGAAGACTCTCTCCGATCTTGACTAATTCACTACGTCTGCTGGAGCCCGTATTATATAAAACAGTTTGTAGGTCCTCAAGCCGGGCAAGAACTTCTCGAAGGGAGTCCGAGCGTTTGTCTGCATTTGCATCGATGGGATAGATGGTTGCCCCCATGGATTCAGAGACCTTCCTAATCTTGGCAAGGAGGGCATCACCGTGCGCGAAAATAATGAAAACATTTTTCCTTGATTCGGCCCCGGTGACTGGGTCAACGAACGGCTCGACGATATCGGTGTGGTTCATGAAGAGGTTGCCCCGAAGCACACGCCAAAGAACACGTTCGAATGTCGAAATTCTTGCCCGGTCAATGGTCCCGGCCACGAATCTAGATGGTCAGGAGGGCGTTGGAAGTTGAGAGGACATCACATACTCGAGGTCAAATTGAACATTCGAAGAAAACTGATTTTCGCGGTCTTCATGTTGTAGCAGGGGCGCGCTACTTTCATCGAAGGAAGTCCTGATATCAGTTTGTTGATTGTGTGCCTAGAGATTGATTGGTCGAATGCTTGATGAACCAAGAAAGGCGGGACAAACTTTGTCAAAAAAGGTCGCAGTTTCTTTCAAGACCTGTCGGGCTTCAACTAACTCTTTCAGTCGTTCACTGAGTGTCTGATAACTATCATTCATCTTGAGAAGTCGAGATTCATGTTCGGCCAGCGTGACATCGAGCTCGTCGATTGTTTGAGCCGCTCGGGGACCAACGGTAATTAAGGGTGCAGAATCGTAGAGAGGTCGAATAGGTACAACATCTCTCTCTTGCTGAATCTGGGCCGCGAAGAAGCGAACCTTCCGGGCCATTTCATCGATGCGGCGAATTTCCCCAACAAAAGAGCGTTGGAATGGATTGACGTTTGGATTTAACTTGTAAAAATGATTAGTGCAGCGCTCAAGGATAATTTGGAGGTATTACGTCTTTGAATTGCACATCCCCCAGTTCTCCTAACTCTGCAACGGTATCGTGAGCAACCTCTGCAGGTACGAAAAGTTGTACGAGGCTCATCTGCTCCGAGCCTTGAAAGTCCATAAGCCAGAATCTTCACGATGCAGGCTAGAAAGAGTCACATACGGAGCAGACTGGGATAATCATCGGACATGTGTGCTTCTGCGACTAGACGATTGATAATTTGGTAGTTGTTATGAATAGCCGCAGTTCAGTCGGAGGAACACGATCCTATGTGCCCTTATTTGTGCATACTTGCTACAGCCGTCGGTAGCCAAATAATGAAGGACAGTCTCTTTCGAGCTATCAACGTCCCCCCACCTGCGGTTTGATGTCTTCGTAGCCTTCTTAGTATCGTCGAAATACATTCACCAAAGCTCGACAATCGCTATGTATGCCATGTACAGCGGCTGCAGTTTACCCTCGGTGCAGACACATTCGATTTCGATTGGCGCTCGAGCCAATACACTCCTTGGTTCCCTCCACGCGCAAATGCTCTTGCTAGCTCTTACATTCTTTGTTGCATCCAATTCAGTGCTTCTTGTGCGATGCGCCCCGAGTCTGGCAGCGGCGTGATACACCGCCCATTCCCAAAGCACCGCCTGCTATCCGACTTTGCAACAATATTTCCAGGTACTGGTGTTTGCCGATAGTGACGTTACACAGTGGCCGAGCCAATCCTTGGCAGTAAGGGGGATGTCCACACCCCGGAAGCGTCATTCAGAGCGTTCGAAACAGTGGTAGCATTCCACGCTTGCACACTGAAAACGAGTCAGCACACGACAACTTACTTCGGCAATTGGCGGACGTCTCTCTCGCACCCAAGTCGAATACATAATCATTCATTCCCCAGGATTGGGTGAGAACTGTTGCGCTTGCTCGCCGAAGGACATCCCATTTCCAACTTCCACGAGGGCGCCAACCGAGCATCATGATGAAATGAGAACCGCTTTCGCGTCCATCAAAAATTTGCGTCTTGATGGGCATGACAGCGTGAATAGTGAGCTTTCCGATCTCAGAGTATGACCAATTGGCGTCAATCGCTCCATAACCAACAATCGTGCTTCATGCTTCATGGAGGGCCTGCAATCACTCCATTCAGTCATAGACACACCCTTTCTATTCCAGTGGATGTCATGGCTCATTCTGCCAAGGCGGGCGATAGGCTGGGCACCAATCCTTGATTACGTCCTGCGGCCTTGTTGAAGACCTTGATTTGACTTCTCCTGATCGTCGGTTTGGTCATAGACATCAAAGATCTCTGTCATGTAGAAGCGAGGAAATTTGAATATATGGATACATGCGAATCTTGATGATCGCACTGCAGTGTCCGACTCGAGAGAAGGCTAGCGAAATGTGATTGAAATGGGTTCCAAGCCTTCGAGCCAGACATCCCCAAGAGGCTAGGAAACAAATCTACCTGATCATGAACGCCGAATCAGAAGTCACCGATGGTACGATATAGAGAGGAAAAATAAATTCGCCCGCCAGTTTCAAGAGGCTATGGTTGGCTGGGGATTCTTGACCAATATCAATTAATAATTACTTGGTCCATGGTTATAATATAGACGCCAATAGAAAAGGGGAGAGTAATACATAATTATAATTGTGGAGAACCGGGGAGCGCGATCATGAGAGTACTTCGATTTTACTCGAGTACTGTGTCTCGTTGATCCCCGCGTCCTGCAATGTTTCGGCTGTCCTGTTGAGGTCACGAAAATAGATATTCCGAAGTCTGACGACTGAGACCATGGCTCCATCCACACCACGAGCAAGGGCTGCGGTACTGCCCCGAGACAGCACAGTCACATCCCACACATGAACATCGCTTATCGGGCCAATAAACCCCTTTGTGCCCTCCTGGACGAAGACCGCAAGCCAAGTCTGATGCTTGTCATTGTCGCCATGGAGGTGCTCGATCACAGTGTTACTGAACTCTATGTTTTTGACGGCGGATTTGCCCCACTAGAGAAAATGTGTTGGGCAATACTCATTGGAATGGAGGAGGAAAATAAATACTTTATGATGTACCCCAAGCCCAACGGCCGCGCTATACACCGTTCCGCCATCAAAACGCACGTTTGCCTGGTTTTGCCAGACGCCCTGCCCAACTTTAAAAGCGTAGCAATGCGTCCAAGCAATGTTGTTGCTGAACGTGACATTGTAAAGGGACTGCGGGGATCCCGGATAGTTGATGCTAATCTCTTTCCCTGCGGGCCACGTTTTCGTGCTGAAAGAGTCATCGAGAGCTATCGCGATAGAGTTTTGCACTAGAACACTGGACAAGAATAAGTGGAATTTTTCGTCCTTTCCGATAGGCTGGCTTACTGTTGGGATTCCTGGACATCGACCCCATCGTTCTGTAGGTATATTTAGCTTACAATTTGGGGAACAATACAACCCTTTACCTCGCCAAGGGACATCCTATTGAAAACTTTCGTGCGGTCGATTAGAACATCGCTTGAGCGGGTGGGCATTACGGTCCAGGAGCCACTGTCGCGGATGATAGGGCCATCTAGGACAAATCTTTGCGTTCCGATAGGCACCACAGCGTGACAAATGAATTTCCCAGTCTTCTGACTGTAAGACCCGTTGGCATCAATGGTTCCGTAACCGAAAATCTTGATATTGCTTGATCTATAATCTGTGCGAATCCATTCCGTCCCATCGAGGTTTTGTGATGTCTTTGTCCAGTCATGAGTGTAGTCCTCTCTATTACCAGTGAATAATAGGACCGAGCCCGCGGCGAGATATAATGAGGTGAATGATGGGAGGACGATGTTACCGACTTTGTAGACGCCCGGGGGAACATAAACGATTGCGTCTTTTCCGAGAGCTCCCGCGGCCTTGGTGGCATCATCGAAAGCCGTGGTTGACATGGTATGTCCTGTGTTGTCCGCATTGTATCGACGGTGAACGTTGAAGATGTTTTTCCCTGTACTTGGCGGGGGGTTGGACTCGATAGGATCAGCTGCAATGACAATCTCCCCAACACCGCCAATAGAGGCAATCAGGTAACGTGGTGAGTCCATCTCGAAGGAGATCGAGTTTCCAGATTTTACTGCGTTTCCATAACCGTGTCTCGCGGGGCTAACTCTGAATGGACCAATGGACGACTCCTTTGTCGCAGTGAGTTTGATCTTGGCGGCACCGCCGCCGAACATGAAGTGCGCATAACAATACCCCTCGAACGCTGCGTTACTCGATCAAGCAATGTATAGCGAGAGGGTCACCACATACCTATGACAGGAACCTTTTTCCCATTTGCTTTCAATGCAAGCGCTTTACATTCTGAATAAATTGATGGGTGTGGGTAGGTTTGGACAATGGTGGCTGCCACAGAATGGGTGATAATGAATAACAGTACAAGGGAAGCGCCTATTTCATCGTAAATCCTGCCAGTGACACGGGAAAAAAATGACATACCGTACAGATTCCACGTTTTCAGCATAGCAAGTGAGCGAACTACTGTCCTCAGAGGTCGGATAGGGTAAAGAAGAAAGTTAGCGGTTAAATACTTTTCGTTGAACGCGTTTCCAATCAATTGATCATGGGCCCGGAGGTACAGCCGGATCTACGCCTGACTCTCGAGTTTCGGAGCCAACGCCGTCTGTGGTTGTGCCCTGACGACTGAAAATCGCATTGTGATGGCATATCGGCTCTGGGACTCAGTGCTCAGTATGGAACCCGGAATGCCCGCTTTCATACAACCCCCTATGTATCAGTGGTACCTGCCCATGGTTACTCGAATGTAAATCTAAATCAAATCGTGCCCAGATATCGTATCTTTCAAGAGTGAGTATGTTTGGCTGAAGGTTAGAATTGGACCACCCAACTATGCTCAAGCTGATTACGTATCCAGCATTCCACCCAAGAGCAAAACCAACCAAGTAGGTGGATGCACAGCACCGGCAAATACTGGATCATGATTCAAGATTGATGCATGATGGGGGGACCGGAACGGAGTTGAGTGATGTACCCCGAACATCCGACCACGTGGTAGCAGACAACCACACGATCAATGGTCATAACGAGCCATGTTTTTGAAATACGAAGGAATACGGTGAGGCATGACTACTCTTCTACTGTGTCTTCCCCTTAGCTTTTTTAGCTTCACGTATATCCCCCGCTAACCACACGGCAGAGAATAGGAAAAATGCAACGCTGGTACTGATCGCGCCAGTATAATAAGGCCAAGCAGCGCTGAGGAATCGAGGATACTCATCGTGGCGTGGAGGCACAACGGGCACGGTTGTCGAACTGTGAAGGTGGGTCCAACTAAATGCAAATTAAATAAACGAAATGAACCCCTAGTAATAGCCTCGAGGACTTGCCCTTTGCGCTTATGATTGATGATAAATTTAAAGACGCCATGACGGTCTGGTGCCCGGAAAGTCGCAGAGTATTGACCCGGGGCTCCAAGAACTGGGCGCAATGCGGTGCGGATATGGGGGTCCAACATGGTGAATTCTAATTGAAGGTCTGATATCTTGGAGTACGGTAACCATTTGGCTGTACCGGGATTGTAGCGAGATATCTTGGCTGTGAAGGTCTTGAGCCGGGGTAAGTTGAATGAATCAGGATGAGAGGATAAGCCCATACGATCTCATCATTTGTGGTATAGTGCTCCTTGGAGAGGGTGGAATTGACGATATGATGCGATGTCTCATCAATTCGCAACACAAGCGACTCTTGGAAGGCCCAAGCGGCCAGATCGCGGGAGAACTGGGCATTCCCTGATTTCGCACCACTACCACTCATATAAGAACTTTCGTTGGGGTTGTGTATATCGGAACATACCCTGCGAGTTCCTTCTGTGCGAATTCATCACTGAAAACATCAACACCGCCGACCCATGCCACCCGGGCACCGCTCAGTGCTTGGAATCCTGTGGCAAGACCCATCTGGCTTCCCGCCCAAAGACCCTCCCCACCCTTCTCCGCCGAATCAACTAGGGCTGTAGCGCCAGAGTCTCCCGCCGAGTCCGCCGCAAAGCTTTCAGGTGGGGCGCGCAAAATGGGGACAAGGAAAGGATTGTTTCCAAGGGCATGGGGGGCGCCGGAGAACCAGATTGGAGCTGAATCAGCGGAGAGCATAGGCTCTGGGGAGATTTGAACAGGGAGAACAGTGGCAGGATCCTCCCTTTTTGGGAAGTATGACATGAGAGGAGAGCCCGGAGGGGGAAGAATCAAAGAGAATTCTTGGGCCAATGATGTCAATGGGGTTTGCTTTGGCGAAAGTGCGATGAGGAGGTTAGTATTGCTTGAGAGTAACCCAACGAGGGACTGGGGCGTAATATCCTTCGCATATGCTGTGAAGTCATGTATCTGTTCAGACCAGCAACTTCATGAGCTGCACTCAAAACTTACATTTGCTATCTGGTGAGAACATAATGACATGAGCAAAAGCTGGCACGTCATGCTCAACGATAACTGGGCTCTCCGCTCTGGGTGCGCGGAATGTGAGATTGTAGCCGCTCTCTGAGTGAATCACGTTTTGGTTGAATTAAAAATGCCATTGTGGAAAAACACGCACCCTTTAGGCCATTGAAGAATATGGAATAGTCATCCTGGCGCGTTGGCTCCACCACGACAAGCACAGAACTCCCTGTGCTGGATTTTGCATATACAGAGGACAGAATGCTGGTGGACAGCAAAAAGAAAGTGCGAAACGACAGCATGGTCATCCAAATGTGGTCTCAGCCACGTTGGATAAGGATGGAGAATTAGATTGACTTGCAAATTTGGTTCTCTCACGGAATACGACCACGTACATGGGTTTATTTTTGGGCGACTCTGCTTGTGATTGTGTGGCAAAGGCTTCGGTTTGATGGACCCGCAATTA
The DNA here is from genome assembly GCA_003313185.1 of Collybia sp. MG36. Classification (NCBI taxonomy): domain Eukaryota; kingdom Fungi; phylum Basidiomycota; class Agaricomycetes; order Agaricales; family Clitocybaceae; genus Collybia; species Collybia sp. MG36. The sequence continues at coordinate 18,651 of QGOG01001227.1, forward strand.
CCCGACATTTCATGACGCGTCTGATATGAATGTACATAGGACACTGGCCCAATGTTCATGTACCTAGCGCGCGCGCATGGGTCCTTACCACGAAAATATGTAAAACTCACAGTCGGCATCAATAGTAGTCTGGCTGAGGACACTTTACAAGTGCCCTCACTGGTATTCCGCATAAACTCCGACCAAACGCAACCAAACTCGAGTCCATATTTGGGCTTGCGACGTTGCAAGTGAACTTTGCCAATCCAATCAGGCATTCACTTACTTTCAACTTACCGCCAATAATGGGTGCCTCGGAAGAACTGGAATATCTCAAGGGCCTCGTCTCTCAATTGAACGACAAAATCAAGGCCCTAGAGGCAAAGGTCAAGCCCGCTCCAATAAAGACACCTGCTCAGCAACTCCGGACAATATTGGTTGGTCCCCCGGGCGCTGGTATGAGGAAAAGATAGTAATTTTACACGTTATTGTGCTCACCAATGTTTCAGGCAAAGGAACGCAAGCACCCAGAATACGAGATAAGTTCTGTGTGTGTCATTTGGCTACTGGAGACATGCTGCGAGAGCAAGTCGCGCAAAAGACTCCCCTTGGAGTTGAGGCTAAAAAGGTCATGGACACTGGCGGTCTTGTTCCCGACGAAATTATGGTTGGCATGATTCGGGAACAGTTAGAGAACAACACGGAATGCAAGAATGGGTCAGCGCTGAGCCTAGCAAAACTTTACTCGCCACTCAACACTAACGCTTCCGAATAGTTTCGTCCTTGACGGTTTTCCCCGAACAGTTCCCCAGGCACAAAAATTGGACGGAATGCTGGAGGAGCGCAAGGAGAAGCTTGATTCTGTTGTTCAGCTCCAAATCGACGACCAGCTCCTCATATCGCGTATCACTGGTCGCCTCATTCACCCCGCTAGCGGTCGAACATATCACCGAGAGTTTCAGTATGTTATCATTGGTCTTTCGCAATCACCTCGTCTAATCCCCTTTTCAGCCCACCCAAAAAGCCAATGGTTGATGACGTGACCGGGGAACCACTCATCCAGCGCTCTGACGATAATGTTGAGACATTGCAAAAGCGTCTTGGCGCCTTCCACTCCCAGACGGGCCCGGTCATCGACTACTACCGATCGAAGGGCCTTTGGCACGGTATTGACGCTGCTCAATCACCAAGTGTCGTCTGGGACCATCTCAGCAAGATTTTCGTCGCCAAGAAATAGATTCATTTACTTATAGAGCCTTCCGTTCAGACTAACATGTGGCTTGTGGTTATTTTACATACGTGGTATTGTAGCAGTGCCCCCCTTGTAGGTAACACAGTACATGTTCATTTATTTACTTGGCACGCTAGACAGCTGTCCAAACTGTCAGCCAGTTGTTGATGCATTGATGGACCATCTTGCTCGACAAGATTTTGATTCTATACCTCCGCCAAAATATCCACTCTAAACCAAACACCCACCGCCTGCGTTGTCTACCGTTCCAGGCGTCGTCTCACCATGTCTGCCCTCGACACTGCCGCAGTTCACGGAACACTCCATGCTGCGGCGTGGTCCTCATCCTCGCTTGTTTCGCTGGTGTAGCATCTGCAACCTCGTTGTCACACAGATTCTCCAAGCACCAAAGTCGCGCCATTCCCTGGCCATTCAACAGGAAAGTACCTGGAGGGTGAAATGCAAGGTATCGCAAGAACATAGTCTTTGGACCGCATCGACTCCATTTCGATCACGCATCCGACCGGCGCCAATGCAATCGCGTCGGTGCATAACATATCCCGAGCCGTTCCTCCCCCGCTATCGATTTCTTTTCGAACACGTTCTTTGCCGGGCAATCGTAAACAGTTACTGTGGCGGTACGCTTTAGTGGGGACCAGTGCTGTCACACCTAGGTCCGACATGATCAATCGGAAGTGGTCAGACCTAGGTCAAAGGGGCTCAGGCGTCGTACAAGACCAAGCTCCGAGGTGTCGCTCATTGCCTATGATATCATCCGCGCCCAAATTAGGGAACGACCTGGTCCGACCCCTCCGCGACATTCGGGACCAGGGGGGGTCAAAAATTTTGGTCACGATTGGCCTGACCTTTTCGACGCTAGGTTGCGGCCTTGATCCTGACATTGCCTGAGGACTAATCCAATCATCCATTGCGATCACGCCGCGTCCTGAACGAAGATCAGGCGATGCCGTCGCGGTGGTGAGGTACGCGGCTGCGGCGGCTCTGGCCATGATAAGAATAACGTTGGGAGCATAGGCCATAGGTAGCTAGAGCCACAACTTCTAGTAAATGCTACGCAGTGAGAAATGGGAATCTCGCAGTTTTGTGTGGTGCACGCACAATTTTTCAAATCTTCTTTGTACTAACCTTTTCGGAAAGCGCTGTACCTTTTGTTTTCATCAGCCAACGCATGATCTCCAATCACACTCCTCCTGCGAAACAATTGGTCGGGGTAGCCTCGCGATATTGCGCCACGGCAGGGTGGACATCGCCGTATTGCAAGCGGCTGAACCTATGTCCGAGTCATCGAATGACGGGGGCAGCGGACAGCGGGCTCCGCGGAGTGAAGCAGGGCCTTTGCGAAAAGTAGTTCACTGATGGAGCCTTGTGTTCTACAACTCGAATGGGGCGGACAAATATTGATAGAATAAATTGTCAAGTCCGCTGGTGCGGCACTTTGTTCAGCCTACATAGCTACTGGTCGGTGGTTGCTGCAAGCGACGCCAGAAATTGAAATCTCACATAGCCGTAGCTTTTCCGGAAAATTTTTTCAACCACGGAAAACGTGCATCCATTGACTCTAGCGAACTCGACGCCCCTCTTGTTATCCGATCATGCCAGGGCCCGGGTGTCAACAGAGCAAGCGGAGGCGGTACCAGCGTCTAGCCGGCGGCCCGGTTTGGGACTGTTTGGGACCCGCTCATCCGCCCCATCGATAAGACATCAATATTGCATCAATCCGATCTTTTGTCTCTCCAGCCACCAGCACCCCCACCCATCTTAATATTAACGCTTGTTACTGTTGTTACTGTTGAAGAAATTGGCATTTCTTCATACATAATTGAGAGGTGTCTGCTAGTTTGCGATTTGGCACGGAACGAGCCAGCCAAGACGGTGGGTGAGCGGCTGGTTCTCGCCTTCGCGCACCAGCTTCCAACTCACCATGCCTCTCCTCAACACTCCCGCAGCTCACGGAATACCCCACGCTGCGGCGTGGTCCTCGTCCTTGTTTCACTACGACGTAGGCATCCGCAACCTCCTTGTCGCAAAAATAATATAGTGCCATTCTTTGAACCCCATCCGCTATCGATTTTCTTTAGACATGTTCTTGCTCGGGCGGTTGTGAGTGGCTGTGGTGGTGCGCCTTGGTGGGGACTGACCTAATCATCCATTGCGATCACGCCACGTTCTGAACGAAGATCAGGCGATCCCGGCTTTTAAGTTAGACCTTTACTTTCGTCAGCCAACGCATGATCTCCTCGCGATTTGAAAATAGGGTGAAATAAGACGGAGCTGAGATTTTGTCTGAGCACGTTGTTGGTGCCGCGACGCACACCGAGGGCGATATTGCATAATGGTCGGGCGGTCATCACTATACCGCAAGCGGCTGAACCTACGTCCGATTCATCAAATGACGCGGGCAGCGGGCCCCGCGGAGTGGAGAAGGGCTTTCGCAAAAAATATTCACTGATAGGGCTTTGCATTCCACAACTCGAATGGGGCGGGCAAATATTGATAGAATAAATCACGTCCAGTCCGCCGACCCCGTTGAAGGTACGACACGCATTTCGGGGGGGTGTGGTACTCCGTTCAGCCTACTGGACGTTGCAAGCGGCGTCAGAAGTTGAAATCTCACGTGGCCATAGCTTTTCTGAAAATCTTTTACAACCGCAGAAAACATGTGCCCATTGGCTCTTGCGAACTCGACGTCCCTCTCAAAATAGCCCTTATTCGATCATGCGTCAGGGGGTGGGTTGCACTATATTAAGAGGAGAAGCAAGTGCCGAACACCCGGAAATGCAGTTGCATATGCAAGCACTATCCACAATGACTTCCCGAATAGGGCCGTAGGATGAAACACGGTCGAAGGGCGATGGCAGCTATCTTCAATCAGTGAAACTGGAGGTTCCAGTGCCAGACAAACGTCATGTCAAAGGGCACAGCCACAGTGTACTTGTAGTACGGGGGAATACTAATACTGGCCGAAACAGGTCCAAGTCACTCAATGAGGTGACGGGTTTCATGAGTTGCTACGGTTGCTGAACATGACTGAAGTTGGGATAAATCACAACCTTTGACATTGATATTGAACACTGAGGGGGTATTTTTAGCATGAGAAGCTCATTGTAATACCGCCCAGGATGCTGAATACACTCACAGTTTTCCGTCTGCCAGTACTTATCGATGGGACATTGCTTGCTTGACATAGGCGCAAAACTTGCAAGTGCCAAACCAAGCTGAGAGATGTTGAGAGTTGGGAGTGCATATTTGGTTCGCTTGATGATGATATCAATAAACAAAACACTAGGTTTGGTCACTAGACACGCCGCCGTCAACGATTGCCCCATGCCTGAATCAATAGTGACTCTACATAAACCACGCGGCCCATGTTCCTGGAACTTGGTAATTGCCGACTACAGCGAAGCTCCAAACATACGTTGCAGGTCCCAGTATACTTAGAATCGCCGACGCCGGCCAAGGAGGCGCTAAGGCGTTCCCCGTCCAATCGTAGTCTGTGGAGAGGCGGGCCGAAAAGATGGAACTAGTCAGTCCCGATCCTATAAAACAGCCCGAGTGGCATTGCAGCATGGCGTTACCAATCTCCATTCTACATCCACACTATGCTGGCATCTAGCGTGGCGCTGAAGCGCGGATCGGCATGCCTAAATTGCAGGTATGCGCCCGACAACTGCACAACTACTGGATCAGCGCTGACCCGACCCCTGCTCATTACTGCTACAGGCACAAAAAGATGGTGAGTGTGGAAATGCTGTTGATGACGTATGCTGATCTGCCACAAGAAATGTGACGGTGCTCAGCCGAACTGTGGTCAGTGCAACAGATCGAGCACCTTAGGCCCATGTGTGTATGACGGTCGGAGGAAAAAGAGCCGTACAGAGAGGCTAAGGGAGACGATGACCAATCTCGAATCCCGAATACGGGAGCTTGAAGAAAACTCCCCCACACCTTCATTCACATCCAGCCCGCCGGCTATCACCACCCCACAATCCATCAAGTTACCATCTGGATCGATCGAACCAGCTACTCCCGATTTCGGATGGGGTGCCGTCGTGGTGGAGCCACAGACCGAGATCCCGTTATCTACCGCCGTCATTGGCACCAATGATCTCTATAATTATCATGGTTTAGAGGGTGTTCCAGCTACCACCACTTTTTGCGAAACGAGGTCAATGCTGTTAGTGTCCTGTTCAATCATTTATTCGCCCGCCACTGAGGCAGTAGCAGTGTGGACACGGCTATGTTGCACAGGCACCAATTTTACTTCAAGGAGAGGACCGGTCATCATCCAGCCGTCACAGATGCATTATCTCTCCTCGGTTGTTACTATGCGCGGTCATACCGGTATACCCATTTGGAGCCCATGCTCCTTGCTCAAACTCGGAAAGCGATCACCTCTGCGCTTGCTGCGCCTGGTCACCTCATCGACGCGGTCCAGGCTTCGACATTGCTGGCTGTCTACCTATATTTGAACAACCGTACCACTGAGGGCTACTACTATGCATTTCCCTCAGCTCGGCTCGCCATCGACCTTGGCCTGCACCAGATTCCACCACAACTAGAACCCCAGGACCCCAACCCGGCCGTAGTTAGGGATAGGATAAATATATTCTGGCAGGTTTGCATGGTAGATCGATGCTGGTCCGTAGTAACCGGCCTGCCCGCTGCATTCCCAACCATTGAACCCCCAAAGGAGTGTGTCTTGACGCCACAATGGGGTACACTAGCCGTGAATGATTATTATTATCCAGTACGTGTGACAATTTTGAGTGAGAAATAATGAAAAGAAAGTGAGCAGGGCATGAATGCGCACCCCGCTATCCCAGCGCCGGGCCCGGACAATCCAATGGTGCCATACGGAGGTGGTTTGAGTTTGCAGGATATGAAGTCACATGCCGCAGTCTTGTTTGAGCAGAGTGCGCGATTGGCATCTGGTAGGCACCTCCCCTTACTCATCGCGGTCAAGATGAGTAATCAACCAGTATAGCCTCCACCAGAGACGAAGGCTACTACGCCAGCCATGTCGACATCACGACCGCGGTCGGGAGTTTGTCAGCCGTGGTCCCGCCCTTCCGAGGATACGAGCCATGGCGGGGCCAGGCCCATGTTGATGTGGAGCTATTCACCATCCACATGCTTATGCAAACATCGCGGCTGCACTTGTACTCGCATAACATGCCCCCAAGCCAGGAAATTATCTGGGCCGTCAGTTCCATCACCCACTGCGTCCGCCAGCTGCGCATCTCCGACTATGAATTTCTGGACCCAGTAGTGAGCGTGCGTATCTCCCGGTTCAATGTGAACATTGTCATTGTGTTGACGTCCAGCGACTAGTACTGCTGGCTCACCACAGCTAGGGTCTGTGTGCGTGCCCTACGGGTTGATATGCAGATGAATTCAAATGGGCAAGCGCCAGCGGGCGGGCTACTGGACGTGTGTAGGGAAGAAGTGGCGACCCTTGCTCCTGCCGTAGAAACGCTGGCCACGTATTCCCCTTTGTCCGGTGAGTGTTGACATCTCAATGTGTATAACGAAGCTCACTCGAAATCTGGGCAGCCCAACACTTGGGAATATTGACTGATTTGCGTCTGACTGTAGGACTCTAGTCTTGGAGTTAGTTTTCGATCACGGACTCTTATATACCAATTTATAATATCCGTATTGGATTTTGTGTGTATTAATTCGGGCAGTGTAGAAATGCAGATGTCAGCGGCGTTGACATGAGCTGACATGACATCGGCAAGGTCCATCACCAGAATGGAAGCCCAAGATATCCGTGGGGATCAACAGTATGCAACACCGGACATACACGTTATTTGAATCCTCATCAAATCCATCTGGGTGGGGTTGATGTTTCGCATGGGCGTTGATTTCCCTTATTTCCAGTGGGTCAAACCAAGTTGATCACTGTATTTGAGGCATGAAATACTGTACATGTAAGTGGTGTATGAATTTATTGTAGGATTAGAATTCCAGCAATGACAGCGATTTTCGTACACCGCTCCTGATTGGAATAAGGTCGTCGCTGGCACAGGTCCAACAGTCTAGCCAACCCTTCTTGAGAGACGAGTTATTCAAAGGCCAGTGCGAGGTTCCCGACTTCTCGTACATCGGTCATTGAGGAAATTTCCTGGCGACATAAATGACCCAATAACAGAAATCCAGCTCACCGTCCCACGTTTACCCAGAATAGCGCGATTCAACGATGGCCGACATAGTCGGACAAAATGCACCCTTACAAATTATGTGATATCGACGTCATGACTGACGCATGCGATGAGACCTGATGAGACTCGCAAAGATGTGGTGCCCTGGATTTACAGGTAGCCCGAGGATAAGCGACCGACTCGCGGCCAGCCAACAGAACCAATTTGGGATCGACAATTTCCGTGGTGTCCAGGAGGTTGACAGGGAACTTGGCACGGAGGATAGGGTGAGCCTGGTGAGGGTAAGCGATGAATGAATCATTGATGACCGCACAAATGTATTGAAGCCGTCACCTGGCGGTAACCAGGATCAGAATCCGTTGTCCATCACCGCCGTTATGTGAGAAATGTTCATGTCCTGACCTGGGGCCATGGGGCTGATGAAATTTTGATAAAAGAATTTCGCCAACCTTGAATTGTGCAAGCTATGGCTAATAAATTCATAGGGACGATGATGGCCTCGGGCTTAGCTGGAGTTGGCAAACAGACGGCAACAAGGACCGAAAGAAAATAAGCTTTCAAATTATAGGCACCGTCAAGTCACAAGATCTATAGCCGACGGCTGACATTTCTATATTCGGATTTGACTGTCTCTCCGATAAATTATCATCCACTAGGCGGGAAGGCCTGAGGCCCCTCCCTATCTGGTGTCACTCTTATCCCAATTACCCTGCTTATACTTTCTTGACCGTCCGCACGGTCCATACCTACCATTATACGGTTGTATTCTCAGCAGAGGTTCATATTTATCGCCATCAACTCGAATTCCCAATTCGTGAGCACTGCCAACGCCGCCTCGACAAGTTGATAATGATAGTTTTCTTATAGGAAACCCCACTTGTTGTGGAGGTCACTTCTTTTTTCCAAGCTGTGAACAGCGAAACCCCAGTATGTTGATCCACTATGCTTGTTGTTTTCCTGTTGTTTCTCATACCCCTGTCCACAACCAGCAGTCTTGGTCATCTCCAGAATCAGCGATACCTGGATTTTTGTCCCATAAACCGCGCGTACCATTCCGGGGTTGGTTTCAGCTTCCAATTTTCTTTACCATGTTCGGGTGGCTGACATCTCCCGCCAGCCTCGTAATATCTCGAATTCGATGCTTGCTACCATTACCATTCAGTCTCACGGAATCAAGACAATGAAGGATCAACAGGTTCGCCGGAATACAAACACGGCGGGTTCAGCACTCCCCCTCATACCGCGTCGTACCCCTTCGTCCTCTCGTGCCCCCTCTGTCAGTGGTTCTTCTAGCGCGGTTTATACGCCCGCCATTAGCGATTCTGTCGATCAGCCAACCGGTGTGACCCCCTTGGAAGACTCCGACTCTGGCTCGTCAAGCTCATCAGGGAAGTCCGTTCCAATGGTTGCCGTTCGGTCCAAACGGGCACGCGGAATTCGTCTGCCCGCTATATGTCCGCCGGAACAATCAACCCCAATCCCTCCGTTTCCACCAGCAAAGAGCGACGGTCCCAAAAAACCTCGTCCCCAGATCAGTATTACCCTGGCTGATAGCCCCGGGCGTGGAACAGCAGATAGCTCGTCGAACGACAGCACACCCCGTCCTATTGTGTCACGGCCTTTGATATACGCTCCAGGTGTTCCCCTGCGTTTGACCGCTGCAGCTCTCAGGACTGGACATCCCGAATCATCGACCTCGGCCGGATTCCCCTATGCTAATGAGCCAGCCCTCCGATCAGCCCCTCTCGAAAAATACCCACCGGAGCTTCCAAAGCTGATACGCAAGAAGTCTGGCCAATTGGTCAAATCGTCTTTAAAATCATCCAAGCGAGCGCCGAGAGGTAATCTCTCCATCGTCACCATGGCGGCGTTAAGCAAAAGCGAACCTAGCACGCCGACCCACAAGGCGGTCCATTTTGATTCTCAGCTCGAACACGTCAAGCTCTTTCTTGCAGAACAGAAGCCGCTTGCTGTTTCCCGAGATGGTAGTCCCACAGACGATACCAGTGGCACCGATACCGATTTCCCGTCCTTTATCTTCGGAGATGACTCCGAAAACAACAAGGGAAGGCTGGATATGCGTATCGCAAATATGCCTCGCAAAATCAATCCCAACGCAGATGTCGCACTGGAGGAATTCAAGCTTTCCCCTGATCTCACGAACATCATTGGGCGCGTGCGTGTGCGGAATATTGCTTTTCATAAATGGATCGCTGTTCGTTTTACGTTTGATTCTTGGCAAACGACTAGTGAAGTTACTGCCAAGTACCTCGAGTCTATCAACTGCAACTTTGACCGTTTCACATTCAATATTAGATTGAACGACCTTCTCCCACGCATCGAAGGCAAAATGATGTATCTTGCTGTGCGGTATTCTGTGTCGGAGAGGGAGATATGGGACAACAATGGCGGCCAGAATTACCTCGCCACATTCACCATGGTCAAGACAAGACCAAAGCTTACTTTTCCCTCCCCCAAATCCGAGGATAAGGACAGCTTGGAGGTTAGTAGTATGGCGAATCTCCGAAGCAAATTGGAGAAGGTGGCGCGGGGGCGGGATGTAAAGGCCGATAACCAAGCGGCTCGCATTGAGGTGGCAAAGAGGGAACACGAATTCGTCCTCAAAACCAATGCATCGCTGGTCTCGCGGTATGATTTCGGAGACCACAATACGCCGCGGGCAATGGACGCATCGCCACCCACTCGGCACACCCGGACCCAATCTTACCCTGCACATCCTGCTCTTGGTCCGAGCTCGGTGGCATGGCCGGAGAAGACGCCCAGAGCTACACGGAGAACATTCGCACTGCCAAAATCAGAAGCAACAACAACTTTGGGGTCTCCCCGGGACGCGGAAGAAGACCGCCGCCCCGCTTCACCTCAGAATTCTGATATTCAAGGATTGCATCGCACAGCCCAGGATGGGGCAATTCGAAATCACCAACGCGGCTATTTTGACCTCAATGTGTTTCAGGGATCAGGAGTAAGGAAGACCCCCCCTGGAACCCCTCATTCGAGATCGTTCGACGACATGACCCCCCTCTCCACTACCCGTTTCTATTCGTTCCCACCCCTGGATAGTGTTTTATCGTCTGCTCCACGGAGAGCTCAGATTGGGCTGTCCGTCGACTCTAGCGCCGACAGTGAGCATTCGACGCCATCCGTTGCCTATTCCTCCAGCTCGGGCTCCTCACGCTCGACTTCCCCTTCACCCACGCACGAGTTTATGAGGACCCAAATGACCACACAGCGTGTGGACGGTGTGCCTGCAAGCCCCAATGCACATTATCATCAATTCCTCAACAAGTGAGCGAGTCCCCAATCATATCTTGTTATTATTCTCATTCGCAATTAGATTCTGTTTCTATACTGGCCCCGATTCTGGACCAAACACAGCGCCTGGACCTATCCACCGCACCCAGTCCGAATCAGACGTCGACGAGTTCCTCGCTGGCACATCCCCCAATCTCCGCAGCTTTTCTCAGCATATTTTGACTACACCGCCCAGGTCCCCGCTCATCCGGAGCGGCTCTTCGACGCCAACAGCCCTCAGTCTAAATCCCCCACCGATCCAACCACAAGCCACCAAGGCATGAATGATCTCAGTCGTCTCATTCTTCAAGTAACTATCATCAATCTACCACACCAATCATCACCCTATATCAAACATGTACGATATATTTCTAGTTACGACCACATCATGGCCTCACACACGAGCTTATCATTATGCCCTTCATATTAACTTAACGTGTTGGTTTACTTTGGCACAATATGAATGTTGAGAACGTACAAGCAGTTCATGAATCGGCCAGCTATTGAGGGTTTTACGCAAGAAATTGAGAGCGAGCAAGGCAGCTAATATCTCCCACCCCCTCCTCTCTTCGCACCCCATCGGCTCTGTCGGCCTCCGCCCCCACCACCTCGCCCCCAGTCCCCACCACCACCAGGCCCATGGCTCCCAGATCCCCATTCATCAGGGCCATCTCCCGTTCCGAACATATCCTCCTGAGAAGGCAGCGGGCCGCTCTGCCTACCAGCCACATTGTTTTCAATTGACCCAAACCCAGGGATAAAATCATCATTTGCATTGTCCGCATACCCGCCGGCCTTGTAGGGGTTCCCAGTCTCCGACGAGGGCCCACCTGACCCAGCTCCGGCGGCACCAGGTCCGTCTTCCTCTTTTCCCCACCATGGGCCGCTGCCCCCACCGCCCCCACCACCGCCATAGCTGAAACCCGGGACCATAGCGTCTTCATCTTCGTCCTGCCCAGCAGTATCGATGATCTCGGGTGGTTTTTCTCCGCCACCCGAGAAGACGGACGATGCGTCTCCCGGTCGTTCACGGGACCAGAAGCGGGTGGTATGGTCATTAGAGGCGCTGACGAGGAGATGGCCAAGGGGGTGGAAGGCAAGGGACCAAACGTTTGAGTCATGCGCTTGCGACAGAGTTGCACGCGGCTGAGACATGGGCTGGCTAAAGGTAGGTTCGGGCGTTGTGAGGTCCCAGTGGAGAATCGCGCCTTCCGAACCTCCGGAAACCAGGAGGGGGTGGACGGGATGCCATGCGACGGCTGAGGTAAATCAGGATATGGATTGTCTCAAGGGAGTGTGGACGTTATCTCACAGCAAACTTCCTTTTTATGGCCTTTCAGAATGCGGAATTCCTTCATTGCACGGATGTCGAATACACGGACTGTTTGGTCCCGAGAGGCACTCGCAACTTGATCACCGTTCGGTGACCAAGATAATGCTTGGATTGTGTTTTTATGTTGGTGTCTAACACAAATTAAGATGTGAAAAGAGGAAAGTGGGAAGACGAACAAGGTTGATAGGACGGTTCCAGTTCGAGGGTCCCAAAATTTGATTTGGTTATCTTTACTTCCGGAAACAAGCAATCCCTTCGTCGGGTGCCACTGAACGCATTTCACATCCCAGCCGTGGCCTGGCGGGATTAGTAAGTTGTAGAAATCTTGAATGAAACTCACCAGTTAAGACGCTTTCCACTCTACTTTCTTGGAAGGACCAGATCCTGACACTTGAATCATCGCTCGCGGTGGCGAACCGACGATCATCTGGGCTGAAGCTAAGACCCCTGATTGCCTCTCGAGAATTAGAACCTTGCCAAGCTGTCAGATTGTTCATATTGGGCTCGAAATATTTAATAATGCCGCTTTTATCAGCAGACGCGAGGTAGGCGCCGGAATGGGTGAATGCAAAGGTGCATATTGCGGTGTCGTGGGCCTGTAGAATGGTTTCAAAATTGAATGTAAGGCCGTTCCAAAGCGTAAATTCGCCACTTGTCGAACCGGTCAGCACGCGCCGGCCTTCGGGAGTCCACTGTCTGAAACTGAGATGGGCTGTGGAAGACGACAGGAATGATCGACGTGCTAACCGTGACAACATTCACGGGACATCGAATCTTGTTCGTTGAAGTATGCACAAATTTGGTGCAAAGGGAGGTGGACGCGTTCTCGGGATATGCCTTTGGTGGTAGCAACTATAATCGGATTAGAAATGATATATGAATAGTCCCCCCCTCCGACGCACATCAATAATGTATGGTGGACTGGGCCGCAAGTGAGGTACATGTGCGGGATTGGGCCGTAATTTTCGCAACTAACGAGAACATGATATCATCTGAATTGGAACGAGGGGCAACTACAACATACAAGAGCCCAGCGACCCAAGCCACCATTATAATCCACAGTCCTCCGAGGTCGCGTTTTCTTTACAATCTTCCCGTCCAACATTTGTCTGGCATTCGCCATTTCCTGTTCCTGCACCTTGCCATCGTCTATGGGCGGGGGTTGCGGAGCCGAGCGATATTTTTGAGGCGTCCATTCCAGATGCGACTGTTTTTGAGGGTTTGGTATGGCGTTTGGAGGGAGGAGAAGAGGTAATGTGGCCATGGGACCACTGGACGAGGGTTGCTTGTCGGAAGCCGGGACAGAAACCTGAATGGTGGAATCTGTTTGGATCAGGAGCTTACCTCCTGCAACCTTAACAATCAACATACACAGCTGGCATTCGGCGCTTCAAGCTAGCAGCCTAGATTCAAGAATTTACGCGGGCTCGACACAGCACACGATGGCGGACCGAAATTCTGACCCGGATGGATTCACGTCTAGAAACAGAGATTATTTCGATCGGGTAGCTGCATTGGAAGGTTTCGATAATAACTCAAACGCTCTGGAACTGGCCCGCAGGTGATGTTGCAGTATATGTTATACAACCAGGTTGCTTATATCTCAAAGATCCGCCAATGCCTTTCGGAAGGCGTACAACTTCAACGATGATTCCACCATCGCCATGGATTTTGCGTGTGGTTCAGGTTTTCATCCTACTCGACCATTCATGTCTCCCCAATAATTATCGATGTGATGTGAGGTCATATCTCGAGGCAATTGGCTCCCTATACCAAGTCGATTATTGGTGTGGATATAAGCCAGCGCGTGGTGGACCATTATAACGAATGTGTCCGAAATCAGGGGGTATCACCAGATGAAATGCACGCTGTTTGCGCCGAATTGAGGGGGGATGGGGATGAGCTTGGTGGTGCCAAATTTCATGTTATCGTGGTGAGTGGATCCACCCAAGGACGGATAGCGGCAAAACTCATTCCGGGTTCGCCAGTGTGCTTCCGCCTATCACCATTTCGCCGACATCGATGCAATGACACAAATCCTCTG